>VMDO01004113.1:97709-121725 GCA_007922755.1 Pedetes capensis
ATAGTGTTTTCTTTTCTTTTTCTTTTTTTCTTTTTTTTTTTTTTTTTTTTTGTGGTACTGGGAGTTGAACCCAGGGCCTCACGCCTGCGTGCTTTGCAAGTGCTGGACCACTGAGCTGCACCCTCAGCCCTTTTTTTTTTTTTTTTTTTACTTTTTGTGACAGGGTCTTGCTAAGTTACGCAGACTGCCTCTGGTCTTGAACTTGCAATCCTCCTGCCTCTGCCTCCCGAGCCGCTGGGATTACAGGCGTGTGCCATCTCGCCTGGCCGTTATAGTATTTTCTGTACTTTTCTATGTTTGAAATATTTCACCACTTTAAAAAGGAGACATGCTTCAAGGTAAACGAAATTCCTGCTGCTCAAGATGGTCACAGCTCCTGTGTGACTCTATTCCATTGCCCAGCTGCCCAATTTTCCATTTTCTCATCTTCAGCGAATGTAACACAGGCTACTCTCAGTCTCTGCCATGTGTTTGTTGGCTTGGCGTGCTGTGGGGACCTGTGTGTTGCTGTGATGCTGAGAGCTATGCCACTGGTATCTCAGATGCCAGCAGGGCCACCCATGGTGGACAGGATTCAGCTGAGTTTCCCAACTAAGACAGAGTAGGAAGACCCGGCAGCCCACTCCCAAAACAGCCATGAAACCCCTATGAATAGCAGAGAAGCACTGTCAAATATAGTGCTCCCAGGCGGAAAAGCATTGAAGAAACAACTGGGGAAGAGTTGCCTCTTCAAAGTAGAGTTGACGTTAATGATAGAAATGGAGTAAAGCCCCTGGGACCTCCTTTTGCTGATGTGATTCTATTCAAAATGAGAAGAAACATAAAGGCTGTAACATAGGGCTCAAGCATAAAAAGATCATATGCATGGCACCGTATTGGGTGCAGACAGATACTCAGATAAAACTGTGTCTACATAAGTAAAAAATGACTAGGCCACGTCTCTGATAACACTTTGCATAAGAAGACACAAATTCAAAGGGATGGCAGGAAATCCACCTAGAACTTGTACAATTTTCTCATGTAATTCTTGAATGAGGAAATCAGACGTGAAATTGTAGCATCCTTTGGAAATGGTAATTTGATTCTAGTTCTTATATAGAGATGATGTTGTTGTTGTTAGGTGCTGTTAGTGTTTCATTCTGTTGCATGTAAGGTTGCTATGAACCACGTCCAACTTAATGGGACCTAAAGACAACGACAATTCTTAGTCTACCTCATCCTGTGAGGAATGAATTGAGGATTATAAGGTCGGTACCCCAGAAATTAGTGTCAGAAAATAGGATCCAACTCCCCAGAGAATATATCATTTCTAATTGGAAGGGATTAAGGGCCACCTTTTATGTTTGATTTTTAATAGAGCAAGAAGGTCTACATTGTAACAGCTGGGTTTGGTTGGGAGGAATTCAGATAGAGTAAAAAAAATCGACCCACGAGAATATGAAGGAGATCACTTGTGAAGATAGTGTGTGTATAACTTTTATAATCCTTTCTTTTAGCTGTGTTGAGTCTCTAAAAATGCAAAAGGCCATCACTAATTGTCTGATATCCCTTACCTGGTTACTGCACAGAAAAGGAGTCTCCATGCCCTTTACTTACTGAAAGTGGAACAGTGATAACGACAGGACTTTGTTACAAACTCCCTGACTTTTGTGTGAAAATCCAAATACCGAGCATCCTTGTGTGATATTTAATAGCATAAAGTAGTGAGAAACAGCATTTCTGAGGATCAATAGCATTTTCCTGAGAAAGACAGACAGATAGAGACAGAGACATAGACAAACACATGCAAACACACACACACACACACACACACACACACAGAGAGAGAGATGGGATTTAATTTGCTTCTCTTTCTCTCTTCAGAAACAAATGTTGTTGTTGTTATTAGGTGCCATCGAGTCGGTATCCGACTCATAGCGACCCTCTGTACAACAGAGGAAACACTATTGTCAGTGCTTCTCTGCTGTGCATAGGGTTTTCAATGGCAGATTGATATTTTTTTTGGGGGGGGGGATTGCCAGGTCCTTCTCCCAAGCCTACAGTACCTGGTGTTCCCAGATGGTCTCCCATCCAGGTACGAACCAGGCCTGACCCTGCTTAGCTTCCGAGATCTGATGGGATCGGATGCCACAGGGCTATGGCTGCAGGCTCAGAAAGAAATAGATGTTGCAAATTGCTCGTCTCTCAAAATGTCACAGTATAAAGTCTAATTAGAAAAAGAGTCAAAAGACATGAGCAAACATTTACCAAAGGATATACATGGATAGCAAATAAGCACATCAAAAGATTACTAGCCATCATAAAAATGCAAATTAAAAACACAAGCCTTCACTATATACCTATGAAAACAGCTAAAATCCCAAATCTTCATGAGGAGACACAGAAATTGGATACAGTTCTGATAGCAATGTAAAATGGTATACTTGTTCTGGGAAATACCTGGACAGTTCCATAAAGAATTAACTAAAATTTACCATCTAATGTGTATATACTTCTGGGTATTTATCCTAAAACAATAAAAATTGTGTCTACATCAGTAAAAAATGAATAGGCCACATCTCTGATAACACTTTGCATAAGAAGACACAAATTCAAAGGGATGGCAGGAAATCCACTTAGAACTTGCACAATTTTCTCATAATTCTTGAATGAGGAAATCAGATGTGAAATTGTAGCATCCTTTGGAAATGGTAATTTGATTCTAATTTTTATGTAGAGATGTTGCTGTTGTTATATGCTGTCCAGTCCTCTGACTCATAGGGACCCTCAGAGGGTTTTCAATGGCTGCTTGTTTGGAGATTACCTCAGGAGTGGATTGCCATGTCCTTTTCCCATTTTTGTGGTGCTGGCAATCAAACCCAGGACTTCAGGGACTGCAGAGCAGTGCTCTACCAACTGAGCTAAATGCCAGCCCTATGTAGAGATAGAGAATGGATAATTGTTCAAGGTTAGGGATGGAGGAAACGGTGGGTTGGGCATGAATTTAAAGAGGCAACAGGAAGGATTTTTTGTGTGTGTGGTGTCTTGTAGAACTCTATGTGGGTGACAAAGTGGCATACAGGGAGACTCCACGTGCACATTGCCTGCATGCATGTCAGTTCATATAGAACTAATGAAACCTGAAAAAGGCGGATGGATGGATCATTGTCCATTTCCCATCTTCTTGGTTAGGATATTGTTTTATAATCATAGAAGCCATTGTCACTGAGGGAAACTGTGTGAAAGGTGCAGACAGGACCACACTATTGCTTTGTCAACTTCCTATCTCTCTTTGATTACTTCCAAAGACAAAGTCTAAAAGGAAAGAAGAAGGAAGACAGAGAAAGGACAGGGAAGAGGAGGAAGGAGGATACCACATTTCTGGCTTTGGAGTTCGGTCTTTCATTCTGCCTTGATTTTCTTTTGTACGTTGCACGGTTATGCTGACTCCTCCTCCAAGGAAGTCCTCAGGTCGTGAAGAGGCTGAGGCTGCAAGGTAGGGAAGGGTTTATCGTGTCGAGTGATTTTCAACTGTGTCCTCAGATCACGCTGCAATCATTTTTCTCCAGCCCACTCCTTCCCCTAGTTGAAAATCATGGCATACACTTCATAGGTGCCGGTAGGCTGTTGACATGGGTTTTCAGGTGGAAAAAGAAGTAGATGTTTCCTGCAGAACTAGAGACTCCTAATGACATTAGATCCACTTTCAGGTTCACCCACCAAATGACGCCACAGCCCACACAACTCTTGTCAGGCAAAGGGCTTCACGTTTTGAGTTCATTTCTTCGTATGACTAATGTTTCAGCCGATGAATCAAGACTGCTGTTTGGGTCTTATTATTCCTAACAGGATAGCACTTAGTAATGTAGGGGCCGATTATCCCACCCACCACTGCTCAGAAAAATGCTTAGCAGTCTGCAAGTCTTTTAAGATAATTGGGCCAGGTAATTACTTCAAAAGAGACTGCACGCTCTCTCATCTCCAGTGTCTTCTGATAAGTAGTGAGATAAATGGGAACAAGCACAAGAGGCAGGCACAAGATAAAAGGTCTGTTGTGAGTTCCAGTGTTCTTTTCTGCTTCTGAATAGCTGGCCCAGGCAGTATGAAATAAGTTCTCTGTGGAATCCTCATGGCTTGCCGGAAAGCTAGGTTTCTATCGCTAGTCTAGAAATATGAAGCCAACTAATTTTTGAAAAATCTGGTCTGCATTTGGCTTTTTTAAACTTTTTTATTGGTAATTTTAAATGTGCAATTTATTGGGTCTCTTTATGATGTTTCCATACATGCATTTCATTGTACATTGCTCATGTTCCCTTCTGCCTTACCCTCTCATGACCCTCCTCCCCACCCCTCCCTCCCCACCAACGGTCTCCTTTCCACTTGCCTGTCTTTTTTGTGAGTATATCTATCTATATATGTACATCCTGATTTTGCCATAAAGGCAACATATGTGACGCTGCAATATATAAATATATATAAATAAATAAATAAATAAATAAATAAATATATATATATATATATATATATTTGTTGTTGTTGTTGTTTTGTTTTGTTTTGCTTTGCTTTTAATCTGGCCAACAGTTGCAACTGTTGTTGTTTGGTGCCTGTTGAGTTGAGTCAGACTCATAGGGACCCAATGTAGAACAGAATGAAATACTCCTTGACACTGTGACATGCCCTGCACTATGTCAATACTTCTCTGCTATTCATAGGGTTTTCAATGGCTGATTGTTTTGGGAGTGAGCTACTGGGACCTTCTCCCAATCCTACAGCGCCTAGCATTCTCAGACGGTCTCTCATCTAAGGACTAACCAGGCTGACTCTGCATAGCTTCTGAGATGACAGGATACGGTGCTATGGTGGTATGGCTGCAAATGCCAACAACTGCAACCAGGAATTCATAATCTCATAGGTTAGAGGCGCACTGTTTTCCCCCAGGCAATCTGTCCTCTTCTCCTTGCTCTGCCACTTGCGTGCTGTGTGATCTTATAAAATTCATTTATCTCTTAACCTTGCCCCCTTTATTTATAAAATAAAACCAATAGTAGTATATTCCACATTGCTTTTAGGAGTAAAATATGCTAATGCATGCAAATTGGTGAGCACAGTAGCTTAAGTTCATAAGAACAACTTGAGCTCGGAAAATGATAACTAATGTATCATTATTGGTGCTTCATCCAAAAAAGAAAAAGAATGAAACATGAGTCTTGGTCTCAATTGCAGCCTGATGTTAGAATTTATGATCTCAAATACTCTAGCCAAGCATGAGTTGCCTGTGTGTTTTCAATTATATAGTAAGGGGAGAAGCATTTGTGACTGAGATATGGGTGTGGAAGGAGACAACATATATGGAAGTATTAAGACTTGAAATAATCGTAAGTGTGTCTTGCTGTTCCACTAAAATCACTACGTTTTGAAACAGGAGGGAATGTCATGGGCCCAGTTTTGAATACATATCACATATAAATTCAAGATAATGCACTAGCAGTATGGGCTCTTGTGCTCTTTGCCCTGTACAGCTATTGGAAGCCCATGACCTTCCCCTGACAAGGCCCTACCTCGCCAATCAATCTAATCTGCAACAAAATCAACTCCACAGACAGTAATTCTCATCACATCCCTTCTTTGACAAAAATGCAATAGAATTTCATGATCTCCAAGAAAAAAAAAATAAGACAACACAAAATCTTTACATATTTGGCAAACATTCGGTCTTCACCAGATTTCTTTCCCGTACTTGTCTTCCTCAGCTGCACAGACTTTGAGCTTGTAGATGGCTCACCATCCCCACACAAGCCCTGCATCCTCTCTCTATGCAGCCTTTCTGCTCCTTTTGGATGCTTGTCCTACCTCACAGACAGGTACCCACGAATAACCCTAACCTACAAATGAGGATTCAAATACTCCCTGTCTGTTGTTCAGCTCTGTACTTATTGCCTGGGACTGCTGTAGAAAGTCACTAGACACTTAAAATTTCTTAAATTTGTTTCCTCACAGTTCAGAAAGACATGATCAAGGTTTTGGTAGAACTGCCTTCCCTTTGGGAACATGAGTCTCTTCCTTGCCTCATCAAGCTTCTGGTGGCTGTTAACCACTGTCCCTGGCATTGATGTTGTTAGGTGCCTTTGAGTTGGTGACTGACTCATAGTGACCCTAAGTACAGCAAGTGAAACACTATTGATAGTGCTTCTCTGCTATTCATAGGGTTTTCAATGGCTGATTGTTTTTTGGGAATGAGTTTCTGGGTCCTATTCCTAAGCCTACAGCACCTGGTGTTCCCAGGTGGTCTCTAATCCAAGTACTAAGCAGGCCCAACCCTGCTTAGCTTCTGAGATCTGACGGGATCGGATGCCACAGTGCTTCTGCTGCAGGCTTTACTGCTCCTTGTAGCTAGTATTAACCAGATTTCTCCAGAGAAACAGAACCAGTCAGACTTGTGAGTGTGTTTATAATTAAGTAAGTACCAAACAAACAATGAGGAGAGAAAGAGAGAGAGAGAGATTCCATTTGAAGAAATCGGCTCACATGATTACCGAGATTGATAATTCCAAAGTCTGCAAGGCCTAGCCAACATGCTAGAGACCCAGGGAAGAGCCTGAAGGCAATATGAAGGTTGGCACCATTCTCTCAAGGGATTAGTTTTTGTGTTCTAATTAGGATTCAGCAGATTGGATGAGGCCTGTCCACATCACGGAGGGAGGGTGCTTTACTCAGAGTCAGCTGATTCAGATGCTATTCTCATCTAAAAGCACCTTCACAGGAACAGGCAGGAAATGTTTGACCAAACATCTGGGCTCTCTGGTCCAGCCAAGTAGACATACCAAACAAGCCATCCCCCATCCCCACTGCTGTTATCTGATTTCTTGGTCTACCTCTTCTGTTTCTGTGTCTTCTCCTCTGTGTGTATCAGAAATGATGAGAATGTACATGAGGGTTTGGTGGTGTGGCTCAGGGGTAGAGAGTGGTCTTAGCACACAAGAGGCCCTAGGTTTCATCCCCAATATCACTGAAACAAAAAGAGATGTATATGATTGCACTGAAGTCCCACTTATATAATCCATGACAAGATCTTCCTGAAAGACCCTTAATTATATCAGTAAACACCCCATGTGAAAGAAGATCCAAAATTTTTTTTAAAAATAGAGAAATAAATAAATAAGATTCCCCCTTTTATCATATAAAGTAATAGTCATAGATTGCAAGAAGTAGCACGTAGATACATCACACTGGGGGCATCAGTCCACCGACTGCTTTTCCCCAACCAAAAGCGGTGTTTTAAAGTTTCACAGAAAGTGTCCACAACTTTAGGGCCTAAGTGGCACTGTTTTTCAGTTATATCACAAGCACACTCAATCAACAAACAGACATTGATCACCCTTCTCTACGCCGGGGGGCTGTGCCAGTTGCTAGGGTCACAAAGAAGACTAAAAACGGTGCTGGCTTTTGACAAACTACCTGCCTGAGCTCGTTGCATTTCTATATGTAAAGGAATAATTCCAACTCCAATAGAGTATGTGTAACTGACTCATTGTGGTTATTTAATTTTTATCTAATTAAAATTAAATAAAATTAAAAGTAGGCTCCCTTAGTTATGCTAGCTTCATTTCAGTCATTCAAGAGCTATCTGGCAGTTTGAGATTGTCTTGGAGATTTGAACATAGCTATCCTTGCATAAAGTTCTATGGGACAATAGTGATCTAGAATGAAGGAATGAGCTGAAGACATTGTTGTTGTTGTTGTTGTTAGGTGCTGTTGAGTCGGTATCTAACTCATAGCAACCCTCATAGGGTTTTCAATGGCTGTTTCGGGATTGCCTTGGGAGTGGATTGCCAGGCCCTTCTCCCATTTTTGCGGTGCTGGGAATTGAACTCGGGATCTCAGAGACTGCAGCGCAGTGCTCCACCAACTGAGCTAAATCCCAGCCAGCTGAAGACATACTGGTAACAAATCTTAAAATGTTAAAGCTGGAGAGTCCAATTTTCTCATCTTATTTATGGAGACCCAGCAACCCTTAGGGGCAAAGAAAATGCCACATTTCCATGCTGAGTTGGTCAGTGTCATGGTTGACCTGGAGACCAAGGGAGTTGTCATTCCATGAGACGTTGTAGTCTTTCCTCTCCACCCCATTTATATTAAATTATATTCCACTTGACTTTTACTTTAACCTTTTGCAAGACCACAAGTTTCATTGGTTCCCAGTAGCACAAGTTTTGTTGGGAAGTATTATCTTTAGCACAATTCACCAATGCCTTTCTGGTGTGACTCCAGGTAGGGTGGGAGAAAGATTCATAAGACAAGCCTGAAGAACTGGGTTAGAGTGTTGGGTAGGAATGGGTACAAGTTTGTCACCAGCTACAAATCAACACTTGGAAGTCATCAAAGATGGAGAAAGAAAACAGAAAAGCAGAGAAGAGGCCATGGATTATAACAGAAAGACTTGCATTGGCAAGTTCTAATTCACTGTGGCCTTGGTAGCTTACCTTTTCACACTGAGACTGTTCCTTACCTGCAAAATAGAAGCAAAAGCACTTACATCGTGAAGTGTTTCTATAGGTTGTACATTGATTGTTTAGCAACAGAACTGAAAGAGAGTCTACCAAATATGGTAGCTCTGCAAGGATTATAACACCATCATAACACTATAGTAATAATAAAATAGTATTAATATTAAAACTATTAGAAAAGTAGATACAGATGTAATTGTAACAGCACATTTTGATGTCATCCTTATTATATACCAGACATTGCTCTAATCCATTAAAGTATCTAATACCTACAACATTTCTATGATGTATATGGATATTATGCTTGTTTTACACATGAATAATCTGAGGTGCATGGCTACATATTCAAGATCATTGGCAATAAACATAAAGCTAAGGTGAAAGGTAGGCAGTGGGCTTCAGAAAGCATGGTGTTAGCCACTCTGAGTTCAAGGGCAGGGGCCCTGCCTCCCTCCACCTTCACAATCTCTTCACTCAGTGAGAACCTGTGAATGACCTTTTGTTGAATGAATACTCTGGAATTAACAGATTAATCAGTGGAAGGTGGGAAGTTGATACCCAGGCTGCTGTAGGGCATGAGGCCCAGAATAAGGAGATGGTTCAGAGCACCTGGTGCCCTTTGGGCTGCCTCTAGAACACTCTCAGATGCAGCTCTGCATTTTCTCTTTTAAACCTTCTGAGCTTCGCACTGCCACTTACTTAAAATGCAAACAGCCACAGTTTTGGCTGCCTAGATCCACTTGAGTTAGTTCTCATTTTCAAAGCTTCACAGGCTGCTGAAATACAAACATCCTACCTAATAATTTTAGCTTTGCAGAAAGCATCTCTGGTGGAAAAGGGCCCATATTCATTTTTCATTCGTCTAGTTACGTAATAAATATTTATGGAGGGCTAAGGGGCCCAGAGCTGTGCCCAGAGAGAAAACATAGACAAGTTCCTCCTGTAGGAAGTGCAGAGTGAGCAGAGACACAGACACATAAACAAAACCCAAATCAGGTCTTCAGTTTTATGAAAGAAATCTACATAGATAACAGAAAGCACACAAAGAAGAATGATCGGTGCCACCCAAGCATCCAGGAAAGACCTCATTGGCTTCCCAACTTACTTACTTTTCAGATGACACCCGCAATCCCCCACTTTTCCAACGTACCTGCATAAGGTAGCATTGAGGGAAAGTTTGCTCCTGGCTTTCTGGGATGTGTGAGTTTTCTCACACATCTCTGTTTTGAGAAACATTAATGAGCATTTGCACTGGTTAAGGTCTGGCTGGCTGCCTTATTTGGCTTAACTAAAATTTGGAAGAAAATTTGAGGGGTGGGTTATTTTTCTCCAATTCCTTAATTAAACAACTGCAAAGCTCCATGAGATTCATTCATCTTTGTATCTTTTCAAATGACTTCCACTGAAAGGGCCACTATGTTGAAGTCACCGCTTTTCTTTAAATAATATTTCTACTGTGTACTCCAGCTGTTTATTTTTATAGTTCTGTGTATTTGACCTAAAGCTTTTAACCTTGTGTGTGTGCCCTGAAGTGACTTTATTGCAAAAGGGTTTGGCTTATAAATCTAAATAATAAATAATATTCAGTCGTAACAGAAGGAAAAGAAATATCAGAACTGCCTGTTCCCTGGAGAAATGCAATGGCAAAAAGGAAAAAGCCTAGGAGGCCTCACATAAATGAGAGGCCATAGAGTGTACACATGGCACAAAAACCCTGGAACAGAACTGAGGAAAGTAATGTCTATCAAGTATGCAAAAGACACCGACTATGGCTGGTGCTTTATGTTGCAAATCTTAGTACCGTGAGCTTTATGGATGGAGAAGAAAACAAGCCTCCAAGTCCCTAATGTTACCTCATTGGTTGGTACAAGACACAAGAGCTTGGCTGTCTTACTGCAAAAGCTTTTGCTGGCTCCCTTCCGCCATGTTGCCTCATTAATAAAAGCCACTTCTCTAATGAAACTACTCAAAAGGTGCGCCTCTGCGTCAGCCCAACTATTCCTCACTGTGGTGAAATACCTAATAGAACTTAGAAAGGAAGGAAAATATTATTTTGGCTCACAGTTTCAGAGGTTTTATTCCATAGACCTGTGGGCCATGGATCCCGGGTCTATGGTAAGACAGGCTGTCATGGCGGCGGAGCAAACACCAGAGGCTGCTCAACTCATGGTGGTCAAGAAGCAGAGAGCAGGAAAGGGACAAGGGACCAGCTATAATGAGCAAAGGCACATCCCCAGTTACCTGCTTCCTCCAGGTAGGGCCCACCTCCTGAAACTTCCATCACCTCCCAGAATAGCTCCTCTCTCTGGGGACAAAGTGTTCCACCCATGAGCTTGTGAGGGACATTGCATATCCAAATCATAACTGCCGTTTAGGCCTTTGTGTTAAGGTATAAAGAGTGTCAGAAACTAGTAGCAGAAAGGTCTTTGGGCCCATGGAGTTCATTAATATTCAACCTGTTCACTCCCAAGGTCTCCTCTTATTTTTTTTTTCTTGTATGAACTCTATATTTAGAACAATATTGTCTCCAGTCTTCCATGTCCAGCAATACTAGAAGGGGCAGACCAACATGCCTACTAGTCAAAATTGGGAAGCCAGGTCAAAAACATGTAAGACAACCACTGGTGCAACCAGGATCTGAGAAGACGAAATCAGGGAGCGACCGGCTGACCCTCCCCAGGAGTTCTGCATGACACACATTCACATTGTCAACGGAGCGCAGGGACATAGTCAGGTGCCAGGGTCCCGGTCCTATATGGGTCAGCTCAGGCTGCCATAACAAAATACCACACCCTGCATGATTCCAGCAGCAGATGTTCACTTCTGAATTGTGGAGGCTGGAACCTTGTGATCCAGGGGCGGACAGGGCTAGTGTCTGATGAGAGAGGTCTCGCCGATGGCCGCCCCTGCACTGTGTCCTCACACAGCTCTTCCCCTATGCTCACACACAACTGTCCTGGCTTCCTCTTCTCACAAGGACACCAGGTCTATCAGACCGAGGAGCCTGCTCTTATGAACTCCCATAACCTTAGTTATCTCCATAAAGCCCCATGTCCAAGTACAATCACATTGGAAGTTAGGGCTTCAACATACAGTATGGAGGGAGAGAGAGACTCAGTCCACCCCTTGAAAATCTGGCATGATAATCCATGTCTTTAGCTCGCTTCCCTCTTCCCTAATAATACTCCTCATCCAGTCCAGCATTCTTACCATATTTGATCTAGTAACTAAGTAAATGAATGAAAAACTTCACAATCAACAAATTTATCCCACCTCAGGCAATGAAGAGAAATGATTATAGGAAGATAAAATAAGGACAATAAAACAATCTAGTCTCTCAAATTGTTGATTGCTTTCATTCATTCCCTCATGTTTTACCATTTCCTAATCATTAAAGTGCATATACATCATAAGAACTTGTTACCATATTCAACTGATAAATTTCAAACCAAAGCTATGAAAAGAGTGTCAGAAACTATTAGCAGAAAGGTCATTTGGCCCAAGATCTCCTCTTATTTTTTTTTCTCTTATGAACTCTATATTTAGAACAATATTGTCTCCAGAAAAGGGTAATGATAGCATTATTTATAGGGTCTTCCACCTCTCAGGTGTTGTGCTATGTGCTTGGCTTCTAATTATCAAAAGCCTAAAAAAGAAGCACCTGTTTTTGCATTTCACATATTTCATATAAAAATCCTAAAGCTTAGCAGGAAGAATATGTCTAAATCTTCAAAGCAGATAAAAAGCTGACAGTCATGGTTAGAACCCAGGTCTCTTTGATTCCAAAATGAATGTGCTTTCCATATAACAGGCCCCCATGACAGGAAAGTTTACAAAAGCTGTTGCCTTCACTGTTGTTGTTGTTAGGTGTTATTGAGTTATGTCTGACTCATAATGATCATAAGTACGACAGAATGAAACACTCCCCAACACTGTGCCATACCCAGCACTATGTCAGTGCTTCTCTGTTATTCATAGGATGTTCAATGGCAGGTTGTTTTGGGATTTGTTTCAAGAGTGGGCTGCCAAGTCCTTCTCCAGTTTTTGCAGTGCTAGGGATTGAACCCAGGGCCTTCGAGAGCACAAAGCAAGCACTCTCCCAACTGAGCTAAACCCCAGCCCTTATAGGACATCAAAAAAAGCTTGCAGACCTCCAGCAATCTGGCAAATGTTTATGATGCCTGGAATTCTATCATGGGCACCTACAGTCCTGAGGAGCTCCCTTTACAGATAGAAAACTGAAGTCCAGAATACATCAGGGCTACATTATGATTTTCTTGATTCCAAGGCACTTTTGCCTTTGTGCACCTATCCTCTACAAGAAAACATTAACACAGTACTTGAGGCCAGGAATGGTGGCTCATGCCTGTAATTCCAGTGACTCAGGAGGTGGAGGCAAGAGGATCCCAGGAGACCAAAGGCAGCCTGTGTGACTTAATGAAACCTTGTCTCAAGATTGTTGTTGTTAGATGTCAACAAGTTGTGTCCGACTCATAGCGACCCTTATAGGGTTTTCAATGGCTGATTGTTTTTTTGGGATTTCCTCGGGAGTGGGTTGCCAAGTCCTTCTCCCGTTTTTTGTGGTGCTGGGAATCGAACTTGGGACATCAGAGACTGCAGAGAGGCCCTCTAAATCCCAGCCCAAGATAAAAAAAATAAAAAAAATGGGCTGGTTGTGTAACCCAGTGGTAAAGCACTTGAGAGTATGTGCAAGGACCTGGGTTCAACCCCTAAGTACTGCAAAAAATAAATAAAATAAAGAAAGAAAGAATAAATAAAATAAAATAGTATCTGACACTGTGTGGGTCTAAAGATAAAAATGCTAGCATTACATACGATTTTTTCCTCAAAGGATATAAAATTTCAATTAGACTGGTGGCATGAGTTCAAGGGACCTCCTGGGCAGCTTAATGAGTACAGTTAATAACAGTGTATTCCTGAAAATTGGTAAGAGTATATTTTAAGTGTTCTCGCTACAAAAAAAAACGGTAAGTATGTGGGGTGATGTATGTGTTCATTAGATTGATTTCTATTCCACAATGTATACAAATTCCAAAACAACACACTGTATACACAAAATATGCACAAATTTTGTCAATTAAAAAAATTAAAAATTTTCTCTTGACTCCAGAGTTTATTTTCCCCCTGATTTTTTAAAAGAAATTAAAACATTTTCACTGACCCCTGAGAGCCAGACCCTGTACATATTAAGCCTAATAGGTAACTTGGTCCTTCAGAGAGCTGAAGTGACATTACCATTGTCGCACTGCTCTGCATGGACAAGCAAGATTAGAGGCAAAGCCTTCTGCCTCCTGGTCTCCATCTCCCTACGCCATAGCATGTCTTCTATTAGAGATCGGAAGGAGATAGAGCCTGGGCTTGAAATGTATCAAAGTGCAGTCACCGGGTTCCATGTTTGAACGTGTAGTGAGTCAAAGGTGAAATTTCATTGGCAAAAGGAAATGATGTCTGAGAAAGTGAAACAAGGCAAATGCCACCATGCTGGGTGCAAAATCCTGAGTCTTACCAGAATCAAGCTCTGTATGAGCTGCAGAAAGGCAGATATTCACACACAGGAGCCCCGGAAATGCGAAGTGAAACATCACTCCCTGTGTTTGTTCTTTCTGCCATAGGTGAGACTTTGCAGACATGAGACCCTCTGCATGCCTGGGGTTGCTGTGGGACTAAGGTGGACCCTCTGCAAATGAAGGCTCAAGGACTTGTGCTAGGGCCTCATCTTTCATACTCAGCACGGGGTAGGTGAACACAGAGTATCCTGAGTCCACTTCACAGCTGACTGTGTAGGACCAGGAGATGCTGTTGAAGTTGCTGCAATGCATGAGCCTGAGCTATGCATCCCCACCACATCCCCAGGTCCAGCTGCTTGTCATCAGCAATGTAGGCTGACCACTGAGCCGGCTGATCATGGGCTTGACCTAGAGACCTATCAGGGAAACCAGGAGAAAAGACTTCAAGTGGTAGACTTGAACTTGAGCCAGAATCTATAGGTAAGGCTGAGGCTCCAGGGCTGAGTAGGATAAAGTAACTTAAACTCTCAAGTCCAAAGAGAAGTTAGAAGTTTTGATGGTTAATCATATGTATCAACTTACCTGAGCCAGGGTGCCTTGATATCTGGTTAAATGTTATTCTGGATGTTTCCATGAGAGTGCTTTTGGGTAAGATTAGCATTTAAATCAGTAGACTTTGGGTAAAGTAGATTACCCTCCCTACTATGAGTGGACTTCACCCTATCAGTTAAAGGTCTTAACAGAGCACAACTTCCTCAAGACAGCCTTGAGACTCCACTGAAAGGTCAGCTCTTCCCTTGGACGGCCGTCCTAGCTGATTTTGGATTTGACAGCCTCCATACCCAAGTGAGATAATTTCTTAAAAATCTAGCCCTCTCCAGATAGATAGATAAATAGATAGATAGATGATTGATAGATACATAGATAGACAGAGATAGGTAGAGAGAGGATAGGTGATAGATAGATAGACAGACAAACAGAGATACACAGAGAGAGACTAGATAGATAGATAGATAGATAGATAGATAGATAGATAGATAGATAGATAGATATGTGATAGAGATAGATAGATATAGATAAAGAGAGAGAGAGAGACAGAGACAGAGACAGGAGACCTCTGATTACAATAGAAGTTAAAACAAAATCATATTCACAGAAATCATCAAATTCTGCCTTGCCATTTCTTCTATTTCTTTGCAGGACTCCTAAGGGCCGTGCATACACTAAAGTTATCAGAAAGAAATGAAATTTTGAGTAATAATTGGACTAGCACAAGAATGTGTGCATAGTTATGTCATGGTGTGAACACAAAGTATCCCCCAAGCCAGGCATTGCAGCTCCTACCTGTAATTCCAGTGACTCAGGAGGTGGAGGCAGGAGGGTCGCAGGTCCAAGGCCAGAGGCAGCCTGTGTAACTTAGCAAACCCTGCCTCAAGATAAAAAATAAAAAATGGGCTGGGGATGCAGCTTACTGGTACAGCACTTGCAAAGCCTGCATGAGGTTCTGGGCTCATCCCCCAAGAACTACAAAAAAAATGTCCCCCCGAAGACATGTGCTCTCATGTTCAATCCCAAACTGGTGGCAGTGCCTTCGGAGGTTATGAAACCATGAGAGGTGAGGTCTAGACTATGGAAATGAGTCAAGGGGTAGCCTTTGAAGGTTTTTGCCCAGACCTGCAGCTTTGGTCTCTCTCTACCTCCTGCACAATGGTGCTGTGAGATCAGCAGTCACAGGCTCTGCTGCCACCACCACCATGCCTGTTCTGCTGCCTCTGTGGACCGATCCTCTAACTGTGAGCTTCCAATAAGCCTCTTCCTCCATACATGTGTTTGGGTTGGTTTTTCTTCTAGCAACTACAGCTAACCAATGCTATATACATATATACGGTTTATACACATGCAGGGCCTGTGTCCCGGCTCTGTCCCTCAGCACACCCCTAATTAGTACAGAAGTAGAAACAAAGTCAAAATTTGGAACATGCAGACGAGAGTGAGGACACATCTAAAGGAGGACAAGGCAATGGAGTGGTGACTGGAAAGGGCCTGAGGCCTGGGTGGACAAGCCTTTCTTCGTGACCGCTGACCACATGGACTGACTGAGCAAGGAGGGGTGGGGTCTGACCAGAGCAGAGCGTTTCCTGTTAACATAATGGCTCTACCCGCGCAGCCTGAGAATTGGTGTTGGGTTTCTGTGGCTGCCATAACAAGTCCCCACCCCTAGACTTAAAAGAACAGAAACATTTTCTCTTATGGTTAGTTCTGGAGGCTGAAATCAAGATGTCAGTAGGAGCCAGCACTGAGGCGCATGGCTGTAACCCCAGCAACTCTGGAGGCAGAGGCAGGAGGATCGCAAGATCAAGGCTAGAGGGAGCCTGCGTAACTTAGTGAGACCCTGACTCAAAATAAAAATATAAAAGAGGGCTGGGGGTCCAGCTCAGTGGTAGAGCCCTTGCCTGGCGTGGGCAAGGCCCTGCATTCAACTGCAAAAAATTAAAAAAGATGTCAGTAGGGCCAAGCTGCTTCCCAAGGCTCTGGAATTTGCCTATCCATTCCTTGTCTTCTAGCCTCTGGGGGCTGCCAGCCTTCCACGGCTTGTGGTTACATCACCATAATTTCAGCCTCCATCCTCACAAGGTCTTCCCATCTATGTCTCTTTTCTCCCTGTCTCTCTCTAAATAAAGTCGCCAGGATAATCTTTCCACCATAAAATACTCAATTAATCAGGTCTGCAAAACTTTGGGCTGAGGATTAGCTCAGTTGGTGGAGTGCTTGTTCTGTGTCCTCTGGGGCCCTGGGTTCAATCCCTAGCACCTCAAAAATGGGAAAGGATGAGGCAGCCTCCTCCTGAAACAATCCCAAAACAATTAGCCATTGAAAACTCTATGAATAGCAGAGAAGCACTGACATAGTGCTGGGCACGGCACAGGGTCTGGTAGTGTTTCGTTCTGTTGTGCATGGAGTCTCTGTGAGTCAGACAATACCTAACAACAAGAGCAAAATGTTACCATGTAAAGAAGCATTGAGCATTTCCAAGTTTAAGTCTTGGTACCTTTGGGGACACTATCTGGATACCATTTTCATTTTCTGCAACCATGGCTCTTCTTTTGGTGCATATTAGACTTAGAATAACCAGAACCTTATTTCCTTTCCCTGTGCTGTGTGTACAGAATCCAGACAGTGTTCATGTGAACACCCTTGAGTATATCAGGAAGTGTGCTAATCATATTGCACGTAAGTCATGTGTAAATTGTCCACAGCCTCCAAACCTAGCAAGGCACCAGCAATTCCAACCCTCCCTCAGATCTTGGAAGGGAAACTCTGTGTGTGGCTGTCACCAACCCCACCTCTTTCTGCACACAGTTTGATACTTACAACCAGGACCTCTGGTTCTGGGCTCACCCCCCAAGAACTACAAATCTGGAATCTGCCATTTGCTAGCTTTATGTTCTTGGGCAGTTTTTAACTTCTCTGGGTTGCGAGTTCACCATAAAGTCGAGGTAATAATAGGATCTAAGATTGCTGTTAAAGATCAAATGCTACCACATAGGAAGCATTTAAATCATGGCTTGTACTGGGAGTGTCTGCTCAGATGCTGAAGCCTGGCCTCTGTCCAGGCTCCCTGGGGACCACGGAGAGGATTCCCAGCTGCTCAGTCACTGCAGAGCCTGCAAGCCTTTCCAGAATCACCAAACTAGGTTGGGTACAGTGGCGCACACATAATCCCAGGGACTCTGGAGGCTGAGGCAGGAGGATCATGAGTGTGAGGGCAGAGGCAGCCTGGTCAACTTAGTGGGATCCTGTCTCAGAATAAAAAGTTTAAGCCAGGTGCAGTGGCGCATGCCTGTAATCCCAGCAGCTCGGGAGGCAGAGGCAGGAGGATCGCAAGTTCGAGACCAGAGGCAGTCTGCATAACTTAGCGAAACCCTGTCTCAAAAAGTAAAAAAAATGGGCTGGGGGTGCAGCTCAGTGGTCCAGCACTTGCAGAGCATGCAGGCGTGAGGCCCTGGGTTCAACCCCCAGTATCACAAAAGAAAAAAAAAGAAAGAAAGAAAAAAAAAAGAAAAAAAAAAAAGGAAGAAGAAGAAGAAATAATTTAAAAGGGGTTGGGGGTGCAGCTCCGTGGTGGAGCATTTGCTTAGCATGTCCAAGGGCCTGGGCTCAACCTCTCAGCACAAAGAAAAAAGAGGGAAAAAATCATAAACCTTTTTCATAGGCTTTCTGAGTGTTGCTTTCCAGGGCTTTTACCGGGATTTTTATGCCAAAGTTGTTGGCATCTGGTGGAGCAGTGGTTGGGAGCGCAACAGCTGCTATCAACCAACCCCGCCCTGCTGGGGTCTCCATCTGTGCAGGAGCAGCGTCCTCTGTCCCTGCCCTGCCTTCCTGTGCATTAGGGGTGGATGCCTGGGCTGGAGACGGGGCTGGCTCCTAAATGATCAAGTGGAAGCTCACATTACTCATATCTATTGCAGATCCAATCAGACAGGACATGGATTTAGGTTCGTTTAGGAGAGTGGGGTCCATGTACTTTTACACATGGACACCAAAATGCAGAAAACAAACAGTATAAGCATTCGCTCTGTGAAACCGAAAAACAAAGTATTCGAGAAAGGAGAAAGAGGCTAAGAGGAGGCAGGGAGCCCAGTGGTGGCCACGGCAGCAGCTCAGGTCTAAGGCCCCTCGTTATATGTCACCTTCACGTTGCTCTTAAATCCTTTCTCTTGAAGACCCAGTTGATTAAAGCCATCTGCCAGTCACCCCTGGTTAGCCTAAGCTAATCCCTGTTTACTGAAAGTGTCTGAATGTGTAAGGAAACCTGAGAGCCGCGGGTGTTTGCAGAAAAACACAGAAATGCTTTGCGAAGAGTCAGGGAAGCCTCAGAATCGCTGGTGTCCTACCATGGAAACCCAACCTACTTAAACCTGCTAATGCCCGGAATGTCAGTTCCTGCGAAGGGCTGCCACATGGGCTACATGGCAGAAGCTGTGTTTCTGCTGGGACTATGTTACTCTAAATCCAAGCTGTCACGGCTCCACCAACTCCCTCTGAGGGAGTTGCGTCCGCCCACCTGGACCTGCAGAAGAAAGGCACCTCGGTCTTGGCAGTGAGGGCAAACCCACCTGGGGCTGCCCTGGGCCTCTGCAGCAGAGATCCGACGCCCCCTCTTTGACTCCCTTTCCACACCAAGCACAGATGTCTCCCCACTGGCTCAGAGGTATTCAGTCCACTCATTCTTTGCTGCACAAGTGTGGGGTCCTTTTACACCAGGGATGACCGAAAACAAATGTCCAGGCAAAATCCAGCATGGGACAAAGAGATTCCAAATCTCAAATGGCCTCAACTGAGCCGCAGCTGTCTTGGTGAAATTCTTCCACACTGACACCAACAGCTTCCTTCCATCCCCAACCTTGTCCATGTGAAATCCTCCCATAAAACTCAAATCACCCCACAGCCCCCGTCACCCCACGAGGCCCTTCCTGCTCTGTCTTCTCATTCTTACTAATTCTTCTTCCTTCTATGGAAGCGCAGGAAGAGTCTAGTTTTTCAGTTGCTCTGTAGTTTCCTTTTGAACTCGTGCTCACCTCTTTTTTTCAATAAAAAGCACATTGTGAAGGAAGCAAAAAAACAGCAGAACATCTGACTTGGTGGGAAAAGAAAAGAGCTTTGAGGAGAGGTGAAGATGCATCCAAATGTTTCTGCCACTGGCTATCTGTGCGACATCCGCCAGATGATTCATTTATATGTGAAGGGCACTCTCTGGAGTTGTGCAGTGCACAACCCTGTATTACCATACACCATCTGAGTCATGGTTGCACATCCACAAAATGGAAGAATGCCTCTTGACCCCTAAGATGGTAGTGAAAAATACACCTCATGTGAAAAAGATCTAATAATGTGGACACGTAGCGTGCCGCTACTATCACTGCTAATTTAATTAAAAATGTTAATTGAAATTGAAATGAGAGCAGTAGCTTCCCCTTAGTAGCTTATTTTGCTTTGTGTCTTACAAAGATAATAGGCAAAAACACTATTCAGTCCCATACCTTATTGATTATTTGTCCTGAACAAGGTTGCTCAATAAAGGAACTTACTGCCTGTCTAAGTAATTTGTCTCATGTTTATTTTCTGGACAATTAATTGATTCTCTAGATCTTCTCTTGTTAGGTTGTTAGGTGCCATCGAGTCAGTATCCGATCTCCTCTTAGGATCCCTTCTTAGTACCTAAGGCTCAATTTGCCTACAGCCGTACCACTGTGATGACCGATCCCATCAGATCTTGGAAGCTAAGCAGGGTCGGGCCTGGTTAGTACTTGGATGGGAAACCACCTAGGAACACCAGGTGCTGTAGGCTTGGGAGAAAAACCCAGCAACCCACTCCCAAAAATCAATCAGCCATTGAAAACTCTATGAATAGCAGAGAAGCACTGACAATAGTACTTTATCTGTTGTACATAGGGTTGCTGTGAGTTAGACACCGACTCAATGGCACTTAACAGCAGCAACAAGGCTCAACTGAGATGATCAGACCAGATTTTTTTCAAATGCAGGGCCCATATTAGCTTTCCATGGAGCTGCAGAGAGGTCAGGAGAGGGGCTGTGTGGAAGGCCCTTCTGCCCACACCTTGGAAGACTGGCTGCAACAAGATCTGAAGATTATAGTTTCTGTGTAGAAATCTGCATCCATGATGACGAGAGGTCAGCAGAATCAGAGCATGATGTGTAATTGCAACATGGGTTGTTGGGTCCTGAGACAGAGATGGTCCTCCAGGTGTAGCACACTTCACCTCCCACTTGCTCACAATCCTGGGATCAGAACAGCCTTGGCCTCTGCACTATGCTTCCCTCACTTTGATGTTAGCTGTTATTGGGACCAGTTAATCCGTCCCTCCCTCCCTGGCAGGCTTCTCAGTCTGCTTTGTAGGCAGAGATTTTTGCTTTCCCAGCATTGTCCTTCCATTCCCTTCAACTTACCACATCTTCCCATAAACTCCACATCAGTGTGACCCAGAACTGTGCTCATCCACCTGCTACCACCACCTAGGAGCAACTTAGCCCATCTGCCTCACGGGCAGGGGCTCTATAAATATTAGTGATTACTATTAAATCTCATCCAGTGGCCCCAGTGAGCCAGGAGGAAGCAACAATGCCTGGAATGACCTGGCCTCCAAAGTCACAAACTGTCACCCCTACCACATACGATGGGTCACACCACACCCTCTGATTCACTATGTGAGGTGATCACACAAGGGCAAGAATATCAGGAGGCCAGGATCATTCACAAATTTTCAATTGATCTCTAAAAATATTCTCCACAGGTTCAAACATTGTACTTTCTTATGTCTTAGGTGCCATAGAGTCAGGTCCGACTCATAGTAATCCTATGTAAAACAGAAAAGAAACATTCCCCTACACTGTGCCATGCCTCTCACTGTGTTGGTGCTTCTCTGCTATTCATAGGGTTTTCAATTGCTGATTGTTTGAGGATTACTTCAAGAGTGGATTGCCACATCTTTCTCCTACATTTGGGGTGCTAAGGAATTGAACCTGAGGCCTCAGATTGCACAGAGCAGCCCTCTACCAACTGAGTCAAACCCTACCCCTGTAGTTTTTTATATATTACTCAAATACACAGTTATGATTTTGTATATTATGAAAATATTGATAGGTATATAAATTTACCTTATGCAATAAATGGAATATGGTCACCAATAAAGCCCATTGGAAATTTGACTTCATTTAACTTGACTTGGTCAAAAATTCAAATAAATGCATTAAATAGCCATTGCTATCTAAGCCTACTTCTGAATTCTCATTCTAAAAAAGGGAGGGAGAGAGAGAGGGAGAGATGGAGAGAGAGAGAGGGCATGAAGAGAGAGGGAGGAGGAGTAGGAGAGAGAGAGAGAAAGAGAGAGAGAGAGAGAGAGAGAGAGGAGAGGGACAGGGAGCCATCAAGCCTTGTCATCACTTTGTTACCTTAATTTGGCAAAGCACTGATACTTCTTATGGTAGTCCCTTCACTCTGCTCAAAAGGATGCTCCCTTCAGAGAGAAATATTTTTAATCCCTTTGTTTTAAGTCTGGAATATTTTTACACTTTAGGTCAATGCAACATAAAAATATTTAGAATGGGCATATTTCAGTTACAAGAGAAGGGCAGTTATAAAAGGGCAGTGGGAAAGGAGAATAAGGTAAAGCCCACATCTGTTAGGCAGGCTAGCTTTAGGGAATAGAACCTGTGGATGTTATAGATCTGACATGATTAATAGAAAACTAAAAAAAAAAATGGGAGAAGGACGTGGCAATCCACTCTCAAAGCAATCCCCAAACCATCAGCCATTGAAAATCCTATGAGTTGGACACGACTTGACGGCACCAGACAACAACAACAACATTGTTGGCGCACATCCTTGGAATGTGGATGAGAACCCTGGGGATGCACATTGCCCTGTTGGAATATAGCTTAAATGACGTAATGCAATCCAAAGTACAATTTAGAGATTATGTGACATGTATTCATTGTGCCTATAAGAGGATTCTAATCTCTGAAACCAAACTTCCCACACAACTGCCCTGTTAATGGTGCAAAGAAGGGCTTCTTCAACATGGACTTCTACATTCTTCATGGCAGGAGCTACACATGACTTTATGTCCCCAGGGCTTTATCCAGGGTGAACAAAGAGCAGGCCATTCACGGGAATCAAATGACTTGATAGTACCATTTCTCCTCCCATCTTGCCATACATCATGGCCAACATCACTGATTGCTTAGGACATGCTTTCCCACTCAGCTGACATGTGGCCTCAGAATCTTCTCAACCCAAAGCCCCAGGTGGCCCAAATAAGCTCTCCAATTTAACACACATCAGTTTGTTGTTGTTTTCCATCCAGGCACCTGGCACATTGGTGTAATGGAAATAAGGGTTGTCACTGTCTATTTGACGATCTCTAACTTCATGTCCCCCACACGTCTGTCAGTTTGCTGCACTGTGGGTCTTGTGTGTTGTGATGAGGCTGAGAGCTATGCCACTGTAACCTTAGATATGAACAAGGTTACCCATGGTGGACATGTTTTCAGCTGAGCTTCCAGACTAAGACAGACTAGGGAGTAGGACCTGGTGAGCCACTCCCAAAACAACTAGCCATTGAAAACCCTATGAATAGCAAAGAGACATTGTCAGATATAGTGCCTGAAAATGAGGCCCCCAGGTTGGAAAGCACTCAAAAGACTACTGGGGAAGAGTTGCCTCCTCCAAATAGAGTCTACCGTGATGACAGAAATGGAGTAAAGCCCCAGGGTGCTCAACTTGCTGATGTGGCACAACTCAAAATGAGGAGAAACAACTATAAACATCCGTTAATAATTGGAACATGGAATGTACATAGGATGAACCTAGGAAAATTAGAAATCATTACAAGTGAAATGGATCACATAAACATTGACATTCTAGGAATCAGTGAGCTAAAATGGACCAGCATAGGCCATTTTGAGTCAGAAAATCATATGGTCTACTATGCTGGGAGTGATAAACTAAAGAGAAATGGGGTTGCATTCATCATCAAAAAAGACATTTCAAGATCTGTCATGAAATACAATGTTGTCAGTGATAGAATAATATCCATACACCTGCAAGGAAGGCCAGTTAATATGACTATTATTCAAATTTGTGCACCCACCACTAAGGCCACAAATGAAGAAAGGGAAGAATTCTATCAGCTTCTGCAATTTGAAATAGATCAAACATGCAATCAAGACATACTGATAATCACTGGTGACTGGAATGCAAAGGTTGGAAACAAACAAGAAGGCTCAGTAGTTGGAAACTATGGTCTTGGTGACAGAAATGAAGCTGGAGATCGCATGATAGAATTTTGTCAGATTAATGACCTTTTCATTGCAAATACATTTTTTGAACATCATAAACGGAGAGTGTACACATGGGCTTCACCAGGTGGAACATACAGGAATCAAACTGACTACATATGTGGAAAGAGACGATGGAAAAGCTCC
>VMDO01004114.1:0-130479 GCA_007922755.1 Pedetes capensis
TTCAGTTGAACCACAACATTCAACTTTCCGCACAAGGCCTTTTCCCGTGTCAGGCGAAAAACATATCCGTCTCTGTAAACCCATGTTGGCCAACGCTGGCAAGGTGATATAATGCTCCCTTTTGAGAAAACAGTATTCCCTGTACACCCCTTGAACAAGTGTTCATTGGATTTTTCTTTACAAGCCATTGACATTTGGCTTTACCCCTAACACATGTTCTTCCTTCTTTGCAATACGAACAATGTCAGTCAGTGATATCTGAGCTTGTCTGGGATACCCTGTGTGGAAAAGGCATGGGGAAGTGAAAACTACTTCATTTCTGCCTAGAGTGTGCAGAGGCTGAATGTCTGAGTTCTTGCTTGGGTGTTTCCGTTGAATCACAACATCCAACTTTCTGCACAAGGCAGTTTCCTGTGTCTGGAGAAAAACATATCGATCTCTGTAAACCCGTATTGGCCAACGCTGGCCAGGTGAAATGATACTCCCTTTTGAGAAAACAGTATTCACTGTACACCCCTTGAACAAATGTTCATTGGATTTTGCTTTACAAGCTATTGATATTTTTTCTCACCCCTAACACACTGAATGCAGCTACATATTAGTCTGACTCTATGGGTAAAATCCTGTCAGGAATATGATGGGCACAGTGAAATCTGGTGTTCCTGTGCCTAAGAACTGTTCAAGCTTAGTGCTTTTTGTCTTGCTGGTTCCGTGCATATTTTTCAGCAAAACTCAACTTTTCGCAAGATGTGTTTTCTCGGATTAGGCGAAAAACAGAACTATCTCTGAAAACGCGTATAGGTCAAGCCTGGGAGGGGCAAGTAATTTTCGCCCTTGAGAAAAAACTTTTGTGCCAACATACGTTCAACAAAACATCATTACTTTTTGCTCTACGAGCAGGTTCATGTTCTTCCTTCTTTCCAATATGTACAAGGCCAGTCAGTGATATCTGAGCTTTTCTGTAATTCTCTGTGAGGAACAAGCGTGGGCAAGTGAAAAATACTTCATTTCTGCCTAGGGACTATACAGGCTGAATGTCTGTTTTCTTGCTTGCATGTTTCAGTTGAACCACAACATTCAAATTTCCGCACAGGGCCTTCTCCCATGTCAGGTGAAAAACATACCCGTCTCTCTAAACCCGTGTTGGCCAACGCTGGCAAGGAGAAATGATACTCCCTTTTGAGAAAACAGTATTCCCTGTACACCCCTTGAACAAATGTTCATTGGATTTTGGTTTACAAGCAATTGACATTTGGTCTTACCCCTAACAAATATTTGTCTGACACTGTAAGTGAAATCCAGTCAAAGTTAGGTGAGGCACAATGAAATGTGGTGCCGCCTTGCCCAAGAAGGGTTCACACCTAGGGGTTTCTGTCCTGATGGTTCAGTTCACGCTTTTCAGCAACATTCATCTTTGTGCAAGATGTGTTTGCCCAAATTAGGCAAAAAACAGAACTACCTCTGAAAACCCGTGTTGGCCAAGACTGGGAAGGGAAAATAATTTTCTCCCTTGGGAAACAACTTTCATGCAAACATGCATTCAACAAATCATTACTTTTTCCTCTGCAAACAGATTCATGTTCTTCCTCCTTTCCCTTGTGTACAATACCACTAAGTGATATCTGAGCTTGTCTGTGAAAGCCTGTGAGGAACAACAGTGGGGTAGTGAAAACATGTTCATTTCTGCCTAGGAACTCTACAGGCTTAACGTCTTTATTCCTGCTTGCGCATTCCAGGTTGTACCACAAAATTCATCATCCTGCACATGGCCTTTTCCCGTGTCAGGCGAAAAACATATCCACCTGTGTAAACCCGTGTTGGCCAACGCTCGCAAGGAGAAATAGTGCTCCCTTTAGAGAAAACAGTATTCCCTGTACACCCCTTCAACAAATGCTCATTGGATTTTGCTTTACAAGCAATTGACATTTGGTCTTACCCCTAACACACTCAATGCAGCTACAGATCTTTCTGACACGGTGAGTCAAATCCAGTCAAGAAAAGGAGAAGCACACTGAAATCTGGTGTCCCTCTGCCCAATAAGTTTTCTAGTGTAGTGCTTACAGTCCTGGTGGTTCAGTGCATGTTTTTCCACAAAATACATCTCTGCGCAAGATGCATTTTCCCGCATTAGGGGAAAAAGAGAACTGTCTCTGAAATCTTGTGACGGCCCTGACTGGGAAGGGCAAATAATGTTCAGCCTTATAAAAACTTTGGTGAAAGCATCCACTCAATGAAAAATCATTATATTTTGCGCTACACCAATGTTAACATTCTTCCTTCTTTCAAATACATACAAAGCGAGTCACTGATACCTGAGCTTGTGTGTGATACCCTGTGAGGAACAAGCGTGGTGAAGTGAAATCTACTTCACTTCTGCCTAGGGAGTCTACAGCCTGAATGTCTGCATTCTTGCTTGCGTGTTTCAGTTGATCTGCAACATTCAACTTTTGGCACAAGGCCGTGTCCTGCGTCAGACGAGAAACATATCCATCTCTCTAAACCCGAGTTGGCCAACGCCGGTAAGGAGAAAAAATACTCCCTTTTGAAAGAAGAGTATTCCCTGTACACCCCCCTGAACAGCCGGTCATTGGATTTTGCTTTACAAGCAATTGACGTTTTTACTCACGGGTTACACACTGAATGTAGTTGCATATCAGTCTGACTCTATGGGTAAAATCCCGTAAAGAATATGAGAGGCACACTGCAATCCGGTGCCCCTGTGCCTAAGAAGTGTTCGAGCCCAGTGCCTTTTGTCCTGAGGTTTTAGTGCATGTTTTTCAGCGAAATTGAACTTGGCGCAAGATGCGGTTTCCTGCATTAGGCGAAAAACACAACTTTGTCTGAAAACGGGTGTTGGCCAAGACTGGGAAGGGCAAATAATTTTCCCCCTTGAGAAACAACTTTCATGCAACCATGCTTTCAACAAATCATCGTTACTTTTTCCTCTGCAAAGAGGTCCATGTTCTTCCAACTTTCCGTTACATACAATACCAGTCAGGGATGTCTGAGGTTGTCTGGGGCATGCTGTGAGGAACAATTGTCAGGCTGGAAGAACTTCTTAAATTGTACCTAGGAAATCTACAGGCTGAATGTCTGTGTTCCTGCCTCTGTATTTCAGGTTGTACCACAAAAGTCACCTTTCCACACATGGCCTTTTCCCGTGTCAGGCGAAAAACCTATCCACTTCTATAAACCCGTGTTGGCCAACACTGGCAAGGAGAAATGATACTCCCTTTTGAGCAAACACTATTCCCTGTACACCCCTTGAGCAAATGTTCATTGGATTTTGCTTTACAAGCAATTGACATGGGTTCTTCCCCTTACCACACTGAATGAAGCTCCAGATTTCTCCGACGCTGTGAGTGAAATCCAGTGAAGAATAGGAGAGGCACAATGAAATCTGGTGCCCGTCTGCCTAAGTAGTGTTCAAGCCTAGTGGCTTCTGTCCTGCTGGCTCAATTCATGCAGTGTCTGATGGCAGTGTTTGAGTTTAGGGTTAAGTTTAGAGTTAGGGTTATGTGTTAGGGCTAGGGTTTGGTGTTAAGGCTATTGTTAAGTTTGGGGTTCAGTTTAGGGTCAGGGTTGTGCTTACGGATGGGCTGTGTGAATGGGTGAAGGATAAACTTATTGCAACATACAAATTTGAATCAATTGCAGCGTCTGTAGTCAGTGTCTGATGTTAGGGTTAGGGTTAGTGTTAAAGTTAGGGGTTAGGGCTAGGGTTAGGGTTAGTGTCAGTTTAGGGTTAGGGTTGTGCTCATGGAAGGGATCTGAGCATGGGTGAGGGTTAAAGTTAGGGCACCATACAAATTTGAATCAACTTGCTGTGTCTCAGGACACTGTCTGATTTAGTGCTAGGGTAAGTGTTCGTGTTAGGCATTAGGGCTGGTGTTAGGGGTTATGGATAGGGATAGGGTTAGGGTTCGAGTTAGGGTTAGGATTGTGTTCAGGGATGGGATATGTGAATGTTTGAGGGTTAAATTTACAGCACCATACAAATTTGAATCATCTTGGGGTGTCTTATGTCAGGGTCTGAGATTTGGGTAATGTTTAGGTTTAGGGTTAGGGGTTGGAGCTAGGATTAGGGTGATGGTGCGGGTTAGGATTGTGCTCAAGGACGGAATCTGTGCATGTGTGAGGGTCAAAATTAGGGGACCATACAATTTTGAATCAAATTGCAGTGTGTGGGGGCCATGTCTGAGTTTGGTTTTAGGGTTAGTGTAAGGGTTAGGGGTTAGATCTAGTGTTAGGTTTAGGTTTCGAGTTAGGGTTAGGGTTGGGTAAGCATTAGGGTTAGGGTTAGGGCTAGGGATAGGTTTAGGCTTTGTAATAGGGTTAGGATTGTGCTCATGAATGGGATCTGTGCATGGGTGAGTGTTAAACTTAGGGCACCAAACAAATTTGAATCAATGTACAGTGTTTAAAGGCAGTGTCTGAGGTTAAGGTTAGGGTTATGGTTAGGTATTAGGATTATGTTACAGCTTCAGGTTAGATTTTGGGTTGTGCTCAGGGATAGTATCTGTGCATGGGTGAGGTTTAATGTTAGGGCACCATACAAGTTTGAATCAACTTGCAATGAGGTCAATGTCTGAATTTAAGGTTTGGATTATGGTTAGGATTAGGGGTTAGTGCTAGGGTTAGGGTATAGGGCTAAGGTTAGGTTTAGGGTTAATGTTAGTGTTAAAGTTGTGCTCAAGGATGGGATGTGTGAATGGGTGAGTGTTAAATTTAGAGCATGACACAAATTTGAATCAACTAGTGTAGTGTGAGGGCTGGGATTTGGCTCAGTTGGTAGAGCACTGCGCTGCAGTCTCTGAGGTCCCGAGTTCAATTCCCAGCACCGCAAAAATGGAAGAAGGACCTGGCAATCCACTCCCAAGGCAATCCCGAAACAATCAGCCATTGAAAACCCTATGAGGGTCTCTATGAGTCGGATACCAACTTGACGGCACCTAACAACAACAGCGTAGTGTGAGTGCAGTGTCCAAAGTTAGTGTTAGGGTTCGTGTTTGGTTTAGGGGTTAGGGATAGGGTAGAGTTCGGGATAGGTTTAGGGTTGTTCTCAGGGATGGGATCTGTGCATGTTGAGTGTTAGAGATAGGGCAATATACAAATTTGAATCAACTTGCAGTGTTCGAGCTCAGTGTCTGAAGTTATTGTTAGGGTTAGGGTTAGGGTTAGGGCTAGTGTTAGCATTAGGATTCGGGTTAGGGTTAGGTTGTCCTCACAGATGGATCTGTGCATATGTGAGTGTTAAATTTAGGGCACCATACAAATTTGTATTACCTTGCAGTGTTTGAGTGCACTGTCTGAGATTAAGTTTAAGATTAGTGTTAGGGATAGGATCAGGGCTTGGGTTTGGGGTTAGGGCTAGGGTTATGTTCGGGTTCGTGTTAGGGTTAGGGATGTGCTCAGGGATGGGATGTGTGTATGGCTGAAGGTTAAATCAAGTGCGCTATTCAAATTTGAATCAATTTGCAGCATCTGAAGTCAATGTATGAAGTTAGAGTTACTGTTAGGGTTAGGGTTAGGAGTTAGGGCTATGGCTAGGGTTAGGGTTAAGGTTGTGGTTGTGGTCAGGGATCAGGTGAGTGCATGGGTGAGGATTAACGTTAGGGCACCACACAAATTTGAATCAACTTGCAGTGTCTGAGAGCTGTGTCTGTGGTGAGGGTTTGGGTTAGGGTTAGAGTTAGGTTTTAGGGCTAAGTTAACGGGCTCGGGTTATGGTTAGGATTGTGCTCACAAATGGAAAGTGTGCAAGGGTTAGCGTTAAAGTTAGGGCATCATACAAATTTGAATCAAATTTCAGTGTCTGAAGGCAGTGTCTGAGTTTACATTTAGGGTTAGTGTTAGGGCTAGGGCTAGGGTTAGTGTTCAGCTTAGGGATAGAGTTGTGCTCAGGGTTGGGACCTGTGCATAGGTGAGGGTTAAAGTTAGGACAACATACAAATTTGAATTAACTTGCAGTGTCTGAGTGCAGTGTCTGAGTTTAGGATTAAGATTAGGGAAAGAGTTAGGGTTTAGGGCTAGGATTGGTAATTAGGTCTTGGTTTAGGGTTAGGTTTCGGGTTAGAGTTAGGGTTGTGCCCAGTGATTGAATGTGTGAATGTGTGAAAGTTATATTTAAGGAACCATAAAATATATGAATCAACTTGCAGCGTCTTATGTCAGTGTCTGGGGTTAGGGTTAGGGTCAGTGTTTAGGGCTAGGGTTAGTGTTAGGGTTTGGGTTAGAGTTAGGGTTAGGGTTAGGGTTATGACTTCTGTTCTGGTTAGTTTTTGGGTTAGGGTTAGGGTTGTGCTCAGGGATGGAATCTATGCATGTGTAAGGGTTAAATTTAGGGCACAGTACAAATTTGAATTAACTAGTAGTGTTTGAGTGCAGTGTCTGGGGATAAGGTTTAGGTTAGGGTTAGGGTTAGAGGTTAGGCGTAGTGTTAAGGTTAAAGTTCCAGTTCGGGTTGGGGTGTGCTTAAGGGTGGGATGTGTCAAAAGGTGAGGGTTAAATTTAAGGCACCATACACATTTGAATCAACTTGCAGTCTGAGGGCAGTGTCTGAGGTTAGGGTTAGGTTTAGTGTTTGGTTTTGGTGTTAGGGCTAGGGTTAAGTTCGGGGTTCTGATTAGGGTTTGTCTTGTGCTCAGGGATGTGATTTGTGCATGGGTGAGGATTATAGTGAGAGCACCATACAAATTTGTATCAACTAGCAGGGTCTGAACACAGTGTTGGAGTTTAGGGTTAAGGATAGATTTAGGGTTTGGGTTAGGGCTTTTTAGTGTTTAGGGCTAGGGTTAGGGTTAATCTTCAGGTTAGTGGAAAGGTTGTGCTCAGGGATGGGATCTGTGCATGTGTGTGGGTTCAAATTAGGACACCATAGAAATTTGAATCAAGTTGTAATGCCTGAAGGCAGTGTCTGTGTTTAGGGTTAGGGATAGGGTTAGTCTTAGGCATTGGGGCTAGTGTTAGGGGTTTGGGCTAGGGTTGTGGTTAGATTTTGGGTTTGGGTTAGGTTGGGCTGAAGTATGTTATGTGTGAAGGGGTGAGGGTTAAATTTAGGGCCCCATATATATTTGAATCAACTTGCGCCATATGTGGTCAAGGTCTGAGGTTAGGGTTAGGGTTAGGGATAGGGTGTGTGGTTAGGGCTAGGTTTAGGGTTTGGGTTTGGGTTAGGGTTAGGATTGTGCTCAAGGATGGGATATGTGCATGGATGAGGGTTAACGATATGGCACAATACAAGTTTGAATCACCTTGCAGTGTCTGAGGGCAGTGTCTCTGGTTAGAGTTAGGGTTTGGTTTATGGTTAGGGTTAGGGGTTAGGGCTAAGGTTACTATTAGTCTTTGTGATAGGTATAGGATTGGTCTCACGGATGGAATCTGTGCATGTGTTTGGGGTAACATTAGTGCACCACAAAAATTTGAATCAATGTGCAGTGACTGAGGGCAGGGTCTGAGGTTAGGGTCAGTGTAAGGGCTAGGGTTGGAGTTAGGGTGAGGGTTAGAGTTTGGGTTTGGGTAAGGTTTAGGGTTGTAGTCAGGGATAGGATCTGTGCATGGGTGAAGGATAAATTTAGGGCCCCATAAAAATTTGACTCAATTTGCAGTGTCTGAGTGAGTGCCTGATTTTAGGGTTAGGTTTAGGAATAGGGTTAGGGCTTATGGTTAGGGTTAGGTTTAGGGTTTGGTTTAGGGTTTGGGTTATTCTCAGGGATGGGATGTATGACTGGTTGAAGGGAAATTTAGGGCACCATACATATTTGCATCAACTTGCAGAGTCTGAGGGCAGTGACTGATGTTATGGTTAGGATTAGGTTTATTGTTGGGAGTTAGAGCTAGGATTAGGGGTTAGGACTAGGGTTAGTTTTATGGTTCAGGTCAGGATTAGGGTTGTGCCCAGGGATGGGATCTGTGCATGGGTGAGGGTTTAAGTTATTGCACCATACATATTTGATTCAAACTGCAATGTCTGAGAGCAGTGTCTGTGGTTAGGGTTAGGGTAAGGGGTTAGGGCTAGGGTTAGGGTTAGGGTTAGGGTTAGGATTATGTTCACGGATGTGTTCTTTGCATGGTTAAGTGTTAAAGTTGGGGCACCATAAAAATTCGAATCAACTTTCAGTGTCTGAGGGGAGTTTCTGAGGTTAATGTTAGGTTTAGGGCTAGGGGTTAGGACTAATGTTAGGTTTAAAGTTTGAGTTAGGGTTAGGGTTGTGCTCAAGGATGTGATCTGTGCATGGGTGAGGATTAAATTTAGGGTACCATACAAATTTGAATCATCTTGTAGTGTCTCAGGGCAGTGTCTGAGATTAGGGTTAGAGTTAGGGGATAGGGGAAGGGGTAGGTTTAGCGTTCAGGTTAGGGTTAGGGTTGTGCTCTGGGTTGTGATCTGTGCATGGATGAGGGTTAAAGTTAGGGCACCATACAAATTTGAATGAACTTGCTGTGTCTGAGAACAGTGTCTGAATTTAGGGTTAGGGTTAGAATTAGTGTTATGGGTTGGGGTAGGGTTAGGGTTTAGGGCTACTGTTAGGGTTAGATTTCATGTTAGATTTAGGTTTGTGCTCAGGGATGGTATTTATGAACTTGTTGTTGTTGTTGTTAGTTGCCGTCGAGTCGGTATCCGACTCATAGCGACCCTCATAGGGTTTTCAATGGCAGACTGTTTCGGGATTGCCTTGGAAGTGGATTGCCAGGTCCTTCTCCCGTATTTATGAACTGGTGAAGGTAAAATTTAGGGAACCATAAAAATTTGAATCAACTTGCAGTGTTTGAGGGCAGTGTCTGTTGTTAGGGTTAGGGTGAGAATTAGGCTTAGTGGTTAGGTCTAGGGTTAGGGTTAGGGTTAGGGTTCAGGTAAGGGTTAGCGTTGTGCTCAGGGTTAGGATCTGTGCATTGTTGAGTGGTAAATTTGGGGCACCATAAAAATTTTAATCAACTTGCAGTGCCTGAGTGCAGGATCTGAGTTTAAGGTTATGATTAAGGTTATGGTTAGGTGTTAGGGCTAGGTTTAGAGGTTAGGTTTAGAGGTGCTAGATTAAGAGTTAAGGTTTGGTTTAGGGTTAGGGTCGTGATCAGGGATGTGAACTGTGTATGTGTAAGGGTTAAATTTAGGGCACTATAAAAATATGAATCAATATGCAGCATCTGAGGGCAGGGTCTAAATGTAGGTTTAGGGTTATAGATAGGATTAGTGGTTAGGGCTAGGATTAGGGCTAGGGTTCATGTGTGGGTTAATGTTGTGCTCAGGGATGAGATCTGTGCTTAGCTGAGGATTAAAGTTAGGGCACCATAGATATGTGAATCAACTTGTAATGTCTGGGAGCAGTGCCTGTGGTTAGGGTTAGGGTTAGGTTTAAGGTTAGGGTTTAGGGACAGGGATAGGGTTAGTGTTCAGGTTAGTATTAAGGTTGTTCTCAGGGCTTGGATCTGTGCATGGGTGAGGGTTCAAGTTAGGGCACCATACACATTTGAAGCACTTGCAGTGTCTGATGGCAGTTTAGGAATTTATGGTTAGAATTAGGGTTGCGGTTAGGAGTTAGGGCTAAGATTAGGGTTTGGGGCTAGGGTTAGGGTTAGGGTTAGGGTTGTGCTCAGTAATGGGATATGTGCATAGATGAAGGTTAAAAGTTGGGCATATATATATATATATATATATATTTGAATCTACTTGCAGTGTCTGAGGGCAGTGTCTTAAGTTATGGTTAAGGCTTTGGTTTGGCTTAGGGTTTATGGCTTCTGTTAGGGTTCTGGTTCTGTTTAGGGGTACGGTTATGCTAGGGATGGGATCTGTGCATGGGTTAGTGTTAAATTTAGGGCATCATGCAAATTTGAATCAACTTGCAGTGTCTGAGGTCAGTGTCTGAGGTTAGGGTTATGGTTACGGATAGTTGCTAGGATTTGTGTTAGGGGGTAGGGCTATGGTTATGTTTAGGGTTCATGTTGGGATTAGCGAGTGCTCAAGGATGAGGTGTGTGAATGTGTGACTGTTAAATTTATGACACCATACAAATTTTAATCAACATGCAGCGTCTGAGGGCAGTGTCAGGAGTTAGGGTTACGGATAGAGTCAGGATTAGGAGTTAGGGCTAGGGTTAGGGTTAAGTGTCAGATTAGGGTTAGGGTTGTGCTCGGGGATGGGATCTGCATATAGGTGAGGGTTAAAGTTGGGGCACCATAAAAATTTGAATCAAATTGTAGTGTATCAGGGCAGTGTCTGACATTAGGGTTAGCGTTAGGATTTATGGTTAGGGTTAGGTTTAGGATTCCGGTTAGGGTTAGGGTTGTGCACAGGCATGGGATCTGGTATGAGTGAGGGTTACAGTTAGGGCACCATATATATTTGAATCAACTTGCAGTGTCTGAGGACAGTGTCGGAGTTTAGTGTTAGGGTTGTTGTTGTTGTTGTTAGGTTCCGTCGAGTCAGTATCCGACTCATAGCGACCCTCTGTACAACAGGGGAAACACTATTGTCAGTGCTTCTCTGCTGTTCATAGGGTTTTCGATGGCAGATCGATATTTTTTGGGGAGGGGGCTGCCAGGTCCTTCTCCCAAGCCTACAGCTTCTGGTGTTCCCAGGCGGTCTCCCATCCAGGTACTAACCAGGCCCGACCCTGCTTAGCTTCCAAGATCTGATGGGATCAGATGCCACAGGGCTATGGCTGCAGGCAGTGTTAGGGTTAGGGACAGGGTTATCAGTGAGGGCTAGGTTTAAGGGTTATGGCTATGGTTAGGGTTAGGGTTCGGATTAGGGTGAGAGTTGTGCTCAGAGATGGGGTGTATGAATGGGTGAGGGATGAATTTAGGGCACCCTACAAATTTGAATCAACTTGCAGCTTCTGAGGGCAGTGTCAGAGTTAGGGTTAAGTTTAGGTTTAGTGTTAGGGGTTACGGCTAGTTTTAAGGTTAGGGTTCAGGTTAGGGTTAGAGTTGTGCTCAGGGATGGGATCTGAGCATGGGTAAGGGTTAATGTTAGGGTACCATACAAATTTGAATCAATTTGCTGTGTCTGATGGCAGTGTCTGAGTTTATTGTTAGGTATAAGTTTATGGTTAGAGGATAGGAATTGAGATAGGGTTATGGTTCTGGTTAGGGTTAGCTTTTGGTCATAGATGGGATTGATGCATGGGTGAGGGTTTAAATTAGGGCACCATACAAATTTGAATCAACTTGCAGCTTCTGAGGGAAGTGTCAGAGTTAGGGTTAAGTTTAGGGATAGCGGTTAGGGTTGTGCTGAGGGATGGGATCCGTAAATGAATTAGGTTTAAAGGGCACCATACATATTTGAATCAACTTACAATGTCAGAGGACAGTGTCTGAATTTAAGGTTAGGTTTGGGGAAAGGGAAAGGGTTAGGCATTAAGCAAGGGTTAGGGTTAGAGTTCAGGTTAGGGTTAGGGTTGTGCTCAGGGAAAGAATGGGTGAATTGTTGAGGGTTAAATCTAGGACAACATACAAATTTGAATCAACTTGCAGCATCTGAGGGCAGTGTCTGAAGTTAGGGTTAGGGTTAAAGTTAGGGCTAGGGATTCAGGCTAGGGCTAGGGTTAGGGTTCAGGCTCTGCTCAAATATATGATCTGTACATTGGTGAGGGTTAAAGTTAGGGCACGATACAAATTTGAATCAATGTGCAGTGTCTGAGGGCAGTGTCTGTGGTTAGGGTTGAGTTTAGATTTAGGGTTAGGGATTCAGGCTAGGGTTAGGGTAAGCGTTCGGGTTAGGGTTCGGGCTGTGCTCAAATATGTGACCTGTGCACTGGTGAGGGTTAAAGTTAGGACACCATACAAATTTGAATCAAATTGCAGTGCCTGAGGACAGTGTCTGAGTTTAGGGTTAGGCTTAGGGTTATGGATTAAGCCTTGGGTAAAGGATACGGTTTTTTCTTTTTCTCTCTCTTTCGTTTTTTATTGGAAGATTTTAATACACAGCTTAATGTGATTCATTCTGACATGCTTTCCATTGTGACATTTCCATATATGCATTTTGATGTACATTATTCATATAGGTTCCCCATTAACCTCTTGTATGCTTCCCTCCATTCCACCCCCCCCCATCTAAGTCTTTTCTATCATTTACTTGGTAATATTTTTCTATATGTCTTTGGGTTCCAGTTATGTTTAATATAGAAACTTTTCCTGTAGTGAGTTTTGTTTTTACCTTGTCAGAAAAATTGCATACATTTTCTAGGCCATTTATATTAACACCATTCTTAGCTTTTTTTCAATTTTATTTTGATCCAATCTTTGAATAGAATTTTTCCTTATTATAATTTTGATTCAGCTCCCACATATGAGTGAGAACATGTGGTGTTTCTCTTTCTGAGCTTACGTTCATTCACTTAAAATAATTTTCTCTAATTCCATCCATTTTGCTGCGAATGTCTTCACTTCATTTTTCTTGATTGCTGAGTAGTATTCCATTGTGAATATGTACCATAGATTTTTATCCATTCTTCTGTTGAAGGGCACTTTGGTTGATTCCATATCCTTACTATTGTGAAAAGTGCTGCATTGAACATGGAGGAGCAGGTGTCTCTGTGGTATGTTTACCCATTTCCCTTTGTGTAAATTCCCAATAGTGTTATATCTAGGTCAAAAGGTAGATTTATTTACAGTTTTTTAAGATACCTCCATATTGATTTCCACAGTGGTTGGACCAATTTACAGCTCCACCAACAATGTAAGAGTGTTCCCTTTTCACTGCAACCTCGCCAGCATTTATTGTTGTTTGTTTTTATTGATCTTGGCCATTCTTACTGGTGTAAGATGAAATCTCAGAGTTATTTTAATTTGCATTTCCCTAATGGCTAGGGATATTGAGCATTTTTTCATGTGTTTCATGGCTTTACAGACCTCTTCATTTGAGAACTGTCTATTCAGTTCCTTTGCCCATTTGTGTATTGGGTTATTTCTTTTTGAGGGGACTTTTTCTTCAATTTTTCATAAATTCTAGTAATTAGACCTTTGTCTGATGTATAAAATGCGAAGATCTTTTCCCATTCCGTGGGGGTTTCCTTGACTCTGGTAATTGTTTCTTTTGCTGTGCAGAAGCTTTTTAATTTCATGTAATCCCATTTCTCTATTCTTGTTGCAGTTTCTTGAGCAACTGGAGTCCTATTAAGGAAATACTGTCCTATGCCTATATAATGGAGTGTATTGCCTATCTTGCCTTCTATAAGTTTTAAAGTTTCTGGTTTTATGTTGAGATCTTTTATCCATTTTGAGTTAACTCTCGTGTATATTGAGAGATGCGGGTCAGCTTTCATTTTTCTGCATATGGATGACCAGGTTTCCCAGCACCATTTGTTGAAAAGGCTGTCCTTTTTCCAGTGTATTTGCTTTGCTTCTTTGTCAAAAATCAGGTGGTTATAGGTGTGTTGAGGTATTTCTGGGTCTTCTATTCTGTTCCAGATGTCTTTGGGCCTATTTTTGTGCCAGTATCAAGCTGCCTTGTAGTATATATTAAGGTCAGGGATTGTGATTCCACCTGCATTATATTTTCAGCTTAAAAGTGTTTTGACTACACATGGTCTTTTGTGGTTCCATATGAATTTTTGGATCATTTTTTCTATTTCTGTAAAGTCAGTCAGTGGAATTTTAATGGGTATTGCACTAAATCTATAGATTGCTTTTGGTAGGATAGCCATTTTTACAATATTAATTCTCCCTATCCAGGAGCAGGGGAGGTCTTTCCATTTTTCAGTGTCCTCTGCTATTTATTTCTTTAATGTTTTGACATTTTCCTTGTAGAGTTAGGAAGGGTCTTTGCTTAGATTGATTCCAAGGTATTTAATTTTCTGGTGGGATATCATGAATGGTATTTTTCCTGAAATTTCCTTCTCTTCCTGTTTGGAATTGGTGTAAAGAAAAGTTATTGATTTTTGTGTGTTAATTTTGTAGCCTGCAACTTTGCTGAATGAGTTAATTAGGTCCAGAAGTATTCTGGTTGAGGTTTTGGGGTCCTTAAAGTATAAAATCATATCATCTGCAAATGATGATAATTTGAGCTCTTCCTTGCGAATCTGTATCCCTTTGATTTCTTTCTCTTGTCTGATTGCCCTGGCCAGGACTTCAATTACTATGTTAAATAGAATAGGAGAGAGTGGACATCCTTGTCTTGTTCCATGTCTAAGAGTAAATGGCTTCAGTTTTTCTCCACTTAATATAATGTTGGCTGTAGGTTTGTCATAAATGGTTTTTATGAAATTAAGGTATTTGCCTGTTATACCTATCTTCTCCAGTATTTTTACCATGAAAATGTGTTTCACTTTGTTGAAGGCCTTTTCAGCATCAATTGAGATGACCATGTGATTTTTCTTTGCCAGTTTCTTGATATGCTGGATTATATTAATTGATTTCCATATGTTAAACCAGCCTTGCATCTGTGGTATAAATCCCACTTAGTCATGGTTAATAATCTTTTTCATATGCTGTTGGATTCTGTTTGCCAGAAATTTAGTAAATATTTTTGCATCTAGATTCATAAGGGAGGTGGGTCTATAATTCTCTGTCTTAGATTAATCTTTTCCTGGTTTAGGTAACAGGGTGATGGTAGCTTCATAGAATGAATTTGGGAGTGTTCCCTCCTTTTCTATTTCTTGGAATAATTTGAGGAAGACAGGTATTATATCTTCTTTAAAAGCTTGGTAGAATTCTGCCGTGAATCCAGCAGGACCTGGGCTCTTCTTTGTTGGGAGACTTTTAATTACCTTTTCTATTTCTGTATAGGTAATGGGCTTGTTTATGTCAGTTATGTCTTCTGGGGTTAGCTTTGGTAGGACATACATGTTAATAAATTTGTCCATTTCTTCTGCATTTTCATATGTTTGGGAATACAGTCTCTTGTAGTAATCCCTTACAATTTTCTGTGTTTTGTTGAAGTCTGTGGTTAGGGACACATTGTCTTTCATAATCCATACTATGTTAGATTTTTCCTTTTTCTTCTTGATGAGGTTAGCCAGAGGGGTGTCTATTTTCTTAATCTTTTCAAAGAACCAGCTCTTAGTCTTATTAAATTTTGAATGATCTCCTTGGATTCTAATTGAGATATTACTCCCTTTATTTTTGTAATTTCCTTTTGGGTGTTCCTTTTAGGCTTGATTTTTTTGTTGGATTTCTAGTGTCTTAAGATGTGACAGTAGGTCATTTATTTGGCTTTTCTTTATTTTATTGATAAAGGAACATAATGTTATAAAGTTTCCAGTTAAAACTGCCTTTGCTGTATCCCCTATGTTTGGTCGGATGTGTTTTCATCATCATTTGATTGTAGGAATTTTTTAAATTCAAATTTGATTTCACCAATGATCCATTGATCATTCAGCAGTGTATTACTCAGTCTCCATGAGTTTGTAAAGTTTCTGGAATTATTCTTGCTCTTGAGCTCTAATTTTATCCCATTATGATCTGATAAGGAACAGGAGATAATTTCTACTTTTTTGTATTTGTTGAAGGAATTCTTATGGACTAGCATATGATCTATCTTAGAAAACGTACCATGTTGTGCTGAGAAGAATGTGTATTCCTCATTGTGTGGATGAAATATTCTGTATATATCTGTGAGATCCAACTGGTTTAGGGTGGAGATTAGATTTGACTTTTCCCTGTTGATTTTTCATTTTGATGACCTTTCTCTTGATAAAAGTGGGTTATTGAAGTCTCCCATTATTATTGATTCTGGTCCAATAAAGTTCTTTATATCCCATGAGTTTGTCTTATAAAGCTAGGTGCCCCTATGTTTGAGGCATAAATATTTAGGAGCATTTTTGATTCTTGATTTATTGTTCCTTGTATTAATATGCAATGCCCTCCTTTGTCTCTTCTAATTAGTTTTGGAATGAAATTTAATCTATCTGAAATTAGAATTGCAATGCCTGCTTTCTTTTGTTCCCCCAATAAGTATATATTTTTCTAGCCCTTAAACTCACAGTTTATTCCAGTCTTTGTGAGTTAGATGAGTTTCTTAAATACCACATATTGATGATTTGTGTTTTTATCCAATTAGCCATTCTCTCTCTCTTAATTAGCAAGTTAATACTATTTAAGTTAATAGTGATTATTGAGTAGCCTTTATTGTTATATAACCAATCATTACCTGTTCTTAATTCATGAATTATGTTTGCTTCGGTCCTTTCTTGGGTTGCACTCATTAAAGCTAACCAGTCCTTTGATTTCCTTTATAGGGTTGTCTTATCTCGTCTGAATGTAGTAATTGATTTACAATCCTCTCCAGTGCTGGTTTGGTGGTTGCATATCGTTTAAATGCTTCAATATCATTAAATGTCTTATACTCCTCACCTATTATCAAAGATAATTTTGCTAGATATATTAGTCTTGGTTGGAGATTAGTTTTTTTAGGATTTGAATCATTTGTGTCCATTCCTTTCTAGCTGTCAATGTTGATATGGAGAAGTCTGCAGTAATTTTAATAGGTTTTGCTTTATAAGTAATAAGGGGTTTCTTTCTTGCTGCTTGTAGGATAGCTTCCCTGATCTCTAATGACAGCATGGGAGTGATGATGTATCTTGAGGATGACCTGTTTAAATCAGCCTTCAAAGAGTCCTGAACATCGCAGTGTTGCATATATCCATTTCCTGTACTATCTTTGGGAAGTTTTCCTTGAGGATGTCATTTACTAGGTTTTGAAGGCCTCTAGTGGATCTTTCTTCTCCTTCAGGGATGCCCTGAACTCTTAAGTTTCATTTTTTCATTCTATCTGAGTTCACCTAGGAATCTTTTTTAATACCTTTATTATTGATTCCATTTCTGACTGTTTGTATTTAAGTTCATTTATGGCATCTTTGGAATTGGAAATACTTAGCTTAGATTCATCCAGTCTTGATGAAATGGATCCTTTAGCTGAATTCAGTTCAGTTAACTTTGATTGATTTTCCATGAGAGTTGCTTCGTTCTTCCTTATCATTTGTAACTGGAATGACAGAATGGACTCCAAGCGAGATATGTTCTTTTCAAGGATTTCAAGGGTGCTTGTAGTATTCTTTTATTCTTTTTAATTTCTCTTAGCATGTTTATAACCATGACTCTGAATTCCAAATCAGAGATCTGTAAGAATTGAGAGTCCTTGGAGTTATTTGTTGGGGGAGGGGCTTTGGTCTGTGGGGCCTTCAGATCCATCCTGCCCCTTTGTGTTTTTTGTATGTTTAGTTTGTTTGCCCATAAGATGGTCCTGGAAATAGAATTCATCTCTCTTGAGTGTGCAGAACTTCTCCCTTAGTTATTCCTTTGAGATTGTGTAGTGCTGAATCTCTGGTGCTTATTTGAGCTTGTTATCTGGGTAGATTCTCAGTTTTTCTGGTCGGTGCTGTTCTCTCTCTAGTCCACCAGCCCAACTCCAAAGGGGCTATGGGCTGGGGAGGTGATAGATTTTGTTTCTCTTCTGTGGGGTGAGAAAGGGGGGGAATCTGGTGACAGAAGAGGAGGAAAGAGGAGGTAGAGGACAGAGGCTAATAGAAATTACTGTCAAAATTAAAATTAAGGTTAAGACTTAAGGGTAAAATAATTAAAACTGAGACACATATAGTATAAGAAAAAGAGAAGGAAAATAGAGAAAGGGAAGAGACTAAAAGAAGAAAGGATAAAAATAGAAAAGAAAAACTCATGCATACATGCTCCCACACACACATAAAAACACTTGTAGCCAGGTGCGGTGATGCACACCTGCAATCCCAGTGGCTTGGGGGGCAGAGGCAGGAGGATCACAAGCCTGAGATCAGAGGCAGTCTGCATAACCCAGAGACACCCTGTTTCAAAAAGTAAAAAATATGGGCTGAAGGCATAGCGTGGCAGTCCAGCACCTACAATGCAAGCAGGTGCAAGACTGTGAGTTCAAACCCCTGTACAAAAACAAACAAACAAACGAACAAAAAACATCCCTTGTATGTTCTTGCAGGTGGAATTTGAACTCTGGACACCTAGTTACACTGGGTAAAGTCAATACTGCAGGAAACAGTGCTTGCTACACAACTCAGTGTGGCTGTGTTTACACACAATCTGCAGAAGCAGTCTGGCTTAGTGTATAGAGCTTTTCCTGAATCTATCGAGTAGATATGGCGGACAGCCCCACAATGTCCTGTGTTTAAGTAGGACACTGAGTGCCCATAGAGTCTGTTCCACAAAATATTCCGTGTCTATTGTATTGTTTGAGAGGCATTGGAACCTGTGGGGTACTCCCTGGAGTTCTCCCTGTCCCATGTATTTCGGAATCCAATTCCCCAAATCAGAGATTTCTGCCCCAAAGCCTACAGCATGGAGGGAATATGGGTACTATCATGGATTTTTTATTGCAGGGATTTCTGCCCAATTGGGAGACAACTTGGGAGGACCACATCCTCTTGTGGGCAGGATGATATCCAACCACCCTGGAGGGAATCTGCAGCAGGCCTGTCCGTGATCACACATGGTGATCACACTTGAAACTGCTCTAATTGGGACTAATTGTGCCGCTAGTCTCTGCCAAAAAGGAGCACTCTCTCTGCATTGGGCTCAGTCACCTCCGCAGACCCCAGGCTACTCCACAGTGCAGTGGGATGACTTAGGATCACCTCTGGTATGTCTGGGATCTGGGTGTATGTGTGCCCGTATGTCTGTGGAGATTGTATCTGCAACACTGTCCCACCACAACGGGAGAGAGGGAGCCACGTCTAAGCTCTGGATGTGTACCATTGGCACCTGTTTCCCAGTTGCCCTCCATGATCACTCCCTGTACCCTCGAATATCCACTCTCATGGATCTGATCTCTATTTTCTTGCATGAGCGTCCTACAATAGCCCAGCATCTCAGGCTGTGGGATGTGTACCACTATGGATGGCGATTGCATGTGCCACCTCGAACTGACTCTCCCAAAACTTGTAGTTTGTGTCCCATGGGCAGGGTATCAGTGTGATGTCAAGATTGCATTCCATGTTGGGTCCAGCCCCAGTGGGTGTGTGTGTGAAATCCCCTCCAAGTCTCCGGGATTCTATCCACTGTCTGCATTATGGCAAAATGGCAGAATGGTGGTCCAGCTACTGTCCTCTGTGCAGTCCTCCAAAGCCAAATCCTCGATTTCTGTGTTCATCCAGCTTCATCCTCTATTTCCCAATCTAAACTATCACTGTGTCTATCTTTTCAATGTGAGTTCCAAACCCCTAATCAATGCTTCCCTCTACACCGGGACAGGAGGGGTGTGTTATCTATCCACCATTTTGCCCCCTTTCCCTTCTGGTCATGTTTTATCACCTTGTCGCCTCTTACTTCTACCTTTTATCCTCATCCTTTTCTAGCCCCAGTCATCTTTAAGACTTATTTTTCTAGGTTACTGGGCCTCTTCTCGTTATTTCCTTTTACCCATTGCTTCTCTGGCACCTCATATTTCTAGGTACCTAGACCCAGCAGAGTAACCCTTCATTCCATTTGTTTCATGTTAGCAGGGATAGGCTTTGTGGTAGTGTTAGTGTTGTGCTCAGGAATCAGATATGTGCATGGGTGAGGGTTAAAGTTAGGGCACCATACAAATTTGAATCAACTTGCATCCTCTGAGAGCAGTGTCTCTGGTTATAGTTATAGTTGGGGTTAGGGTTTGGGGCAAGGGTTAGGATTAGGTTTTGGGTTAGGGTTAGGGTTGTGCTCAGGGAAAGAATGTGTGAATGTGTGAGGGTTAAATCTATGGTGCCATACAAATTTGAAACAACTTGCAGCATCTGAGGGTAGTGTCTGATGTTATGGTTAGGGTTAAGGTTAGGGTTAGGGGTTAGGGCTATGCTTATGGCTGGGGTTACTGTTATGGTTAGGGTTGTGTTCATGGATGGTATCTGTGCATGTGTGAGAGTTACAGTTAGGGTAGCATACAAATTTGAATCAACTTGCAGTTTCTGAGGGCATTGTCTGTGGTTAGGGTTGGGGTTAGGGTTAGCGTTAGGGATTAGACCTAGGATTAGGGATAGGGTTCAGGTTAGGATTATGTTTGTGCTCAGGGATGGGATCTGTGCATTGTGAGTGTTAAATTAGGGCACCATACAAATTCGAATCAACTTGCAAAGTTTGAGGGCATGGTCTGAGTTTAGGGTGAGGGTTAGGGTTAGGGTTAGGGGTTTGAGCAAGGGTTATGGTTAGTGTTCTGGATAGGGTGAGGGTTGTCCTCAATGATATGATCTGTGAATGGTTGAGTGTTAAAGTTTGGTCACCATAGAAATTTGAATCAACTTGCAGTATCTGAGGGCAGAGTTTGTGGTTAAGTTTAGGGTTAATGTTAGTACTTATGGCTAGGTTTAGGATTAGGGTTTGAGTTATGGTTAGGGTTGTGCTCAGGGACCAGATCTGTGCATGTGTGAGGGTTAAAGCTAGAGCACAATACAAACTTAAATAAACTTGCAGTGTCTGAGTGCAGTGTCTAAGTTTTAGGTTAATGTTAGTGATAGGTTTAGGGGTTAGGGCTAGTGTTAGGGGTTAGGGCTAGGGTTACAGTTAGGCTTTGGGTTAGGGTAATGGCTGTGCTCGGGGATGAGATTTGTGAATGGGTGAGTAATAAATTTAGGGCAACATAAAAATTTGAATCCACTTGTGGCATCTGAGTCAGTGTCTGAGATTAGTGTTACAGTTACGGGTAAGGGCTAGGGTCAGGGTTAGGGTTAGGTTTGTGCTCAGGGATGGGATCTGTGCATGTGTGAGTGTTAAATTAGGGTGCAATAAAAGTTTGAATCCACTTGCAAAGTTTGAGGGCAGGGTCTGAGTTTAGAATTAGGGTTAGGGTTAGGGTTAGGTGTTATTTCTAGAGTTAGGGGTTAGGGCTAGTGTTAGGGTTAGGGTTCGAGTTAGGGTTAGGGCTGTGCTAAAGGATGGGATGTGTGAATGGGTGTTACCTTTAGGGAACCATACAAAATTGAATCAACTTTCAGCTTCTGTGTGCAGGGTATGAGGTAATGGTTATGGTTAGGTTTAGGGATAGTAGTTAGGGCTAGGGTTAGTATTACTGTTTGGTTTAGGGTTAGGTTTGTGCTCAGGGATTGGATAAGTGCATGGGTGAGCATTGAAGATAGGCCACCATGTAAAATTTGAATCAACTTGCAGTGTTTGAGGGCAGTGTCTGAGTTTAGATTTAGGGTTAGGGGTTAGGGCTATGGTTATGTTTAGTTTTCGATTTAGGGTTAGTGTTGTGCTCATGGATGGGTTCTGTGCATGGGTGAGGTTGAAATTTAGGGAACCACACAAATTTGAATCAACATGCAGTGTCTTAAGGCAGGGTCTGTGGTTAGGGTTAGGGTTAGGCTTAGGCTTAGTCATTAGAGCTAAAACTAGGGGTTAGGGCTAGGGTTAGGGTTAGAGTTTGAGTTAGGGTTGGTTTTGTGCTCAGGGATACAATATGTGAATGGCTGTGGGTTAAATTTAGTGCACCATACAAATTTGAATCAACTTATAGCATCTGAGGCAGTGTCTGATGTTAGGGTTAGGGTTACGATTAGGGGTCATGGCTAGTGTTAGGATGATGGTTCATGTTAAAGTTAGGGTTGGGCTCAGGGATGGGATCTGTGCATGTGTGAGAGTTAAAGTGAGGGCACCATACAAATTTGAGTCAACTTGCAGTGTATGTGTGCAGTGTCTGGGGTTAGGGTTAGGATTAGGATTAGGGTTAGGGGTTTGCGTTAGGGTTAGGTTTAGGGTTTGACTTAAGGTTAGGGTTGTGCTCAGGGATGGGTAATGTTCATGGATGAGGTTAAAATTAGTGGCACCATACAAATTTTAATGAACTTACAGTGTCTGAGGGCAGTGTCTGAGTTTAGGGTTATGGTTAAAGTTAGTGTTACGGGATAGGGCTAGGTTTAGCGGTTAGGGCTAGGGTTAGGTCTAGGGTTTTGGTTAGGGTTAGGGTTATGCTCATGGATGAGATGTGTGAATGGGTGAGGCTTAAATTTAGTGCAACATACTAATTTGAAGCTACTTATAGTGTCTGGGGCAGTGCCTCAGGTCAGGGTTAGGGTTATGGTTAGGGGTTAGGGCTAGCATTAGGGTTAGATTTCTGTTTAGGGTAAGGGTTGTACTCAGCAATGTGATCAGTGCATGGGTGAGGGTTAAAATTGGGGCACCATGCAAATTTGAATCATCTTGCAGTGTCTGAGTTTAGGGTTAGGGTTAGGGTTAGAGGTTAGGTGTAGGGATAGGGTTTAGAGCTAGGGTAATGGTTAGGGTTCTGGTTAGGGTTAGGTTTGTGCTTTGGGATGGGGTGTGTGAAGTGGGGTGCAAAAATTTAGGGCACCATACATATTTGAATCAATTTGCAGCCTGTGAGGCAGAGTCTTGGGCTAGGGTTAGGTTAGGGTTAGGGTTGTGCTCAGGGATGAGATTTCTGCATGGATGTGGGTTAAAGCTAGGGCACCATACAAATTTTAATCAACTTGCATTGTCCTTGTGCAGAATCTGTGGTTAGGGTTAGGGTTAGGTATAGGGTTAGAGTTGTGTTCAGGGATGGGATCCTTGCATCAGTGATGGTTAAAGTTAGGGCACCATATGTATTTGAATCAAATGGCAGTGTGTGAGGACAGTGTCTGATGTTAGGATTAGGAGTATTAGGGATAGGGTTAGGCTTAAGGGTTAGGGCTAGAGTTAGCGTTAAACTTCATTTTAGGGTTAGGGTTGTGCTCATGGATGTGATCTGTGCATGAGTCAGGGTTAAATTTAGGGCATGATACAAATTTGAATCAACTTTCTGTGTCTGATGGTTGTGTATGTGGATATATTTAGGGTTAGGGTTAGGGTTTGGGTAGGGTTAGGGTTTTTTTCAGGGATGGGATCCTTGCATCAATGAGGGTTAAATTTAGGCCACCATCCATATTTGAATCAAATGGCAGTGTGTGAGGACAGTGTCTGATTTTAGGATTAGGGATAGGGTTAGGGTTAAGGGTTAGAGTTAGGCTTTGTTTTAGGGTTAGGGTTGTGCTCATGGATGTGATCTGTGCATGGGTGAGGGTTAAATTTAGGACATGATACAAATTTGAATCATCTTGCTGTGTCTGATTGCTGTGTATGTGGATATCGTTAGGGCTAGGGTTAGGGTTAGGGTTGTAGCTAGAGATGCAGTTGTGCACAGGGATGGGATCTATTCATGGTTCAAGGTTAAAGTTAGTGCACCATACAAATTTGATTCAACTTGCAGTGTCTGAGTGAAGTGTCTGACTTTAGAGTTAGGGTTAAGGTTAGGGATAGGGGTTAGGGCCAGGGTTAGGGTTTAGGGCTAGGATTATGTTTAGAGTTCAGATTAGGGTTAGCGTTGTGCTCAGGGATGGGCTGTGGGAATGGGTGAGGGTAAAATTTAGAGCACCACATAAATTTGACTCAACCTCCAATGTCTTGGTCATTGTCTTAGTTTAAGGGTATGTTTAATGTTAGGGTTAGGGTTTAGGGCGAGAGTTAGGAAATAGGGCTAAGTTTAGGGTTAGGGTTCAGGTTAGGGTTAGAGTTGTGCCTAGGGGTGGGATGTGTGAATGGGTGAGGATTAAATTTAGGGCACCATACAAATTTGAATCATCTTGCAGCATCTGAGTGCAGCATCTGAGTTTAGGGTTAGTGTTAGGGTTAGGGGTTAAGACTAGGGTTTGGGTCGGGTTAGGGTTAACATTGTACTCAGGAATGGGATCCCTGAATGGTTGAGGGTTAAAGTTAGGGCACCATACAAATTTTAATCAACTTGCAGTGTCTGAGGGCAGTGTATGGTTGTTGTTGTTGTTGTTGTTGTTAAGTGCCGTCGAGTCGGTATCTGACTCGTAGCGACCTTCATAGGGTTTTCAATGGCTGACTGTTTTGGGATTGCCTTGGGAGTGGGTTGCCAGGTTCTTCTCCCATTTTTGCAGTGCTTGAAATTGAACTCGGGACCTTAGAGACTGCAGCGCAGTGCTCTACCAACTGAGCTAAATCCCAGCCAGTGTGTGGTTAGGGTTAGGGTTATGGCTAGGGTTAGGTGTTAGCACAAGTTCTAGGGTTGGGGTTGGTGTTAGTGTTAAGATTGTGCTAAGGGATGGGATCAGTGCATGCACGAGGGTTAAATTTCTGGCACAAACAAATTTGGATCAACTTGCAGGGTCTGAGGTCAGGACCTGAAGCTAGAGTTAGTGTTAGTGTTAGGGTTAGGGTTTAGGGCTATGGTTAGCCATTAGAGTTTGTGTTAGGGTTATGGTTGTGCCCAGAGATGGGATCTGTGCATGGGTTAGGGTTAAACTTAGATCACCATACACATTTGAATCAACTTGCAATGTCTGAGGGCAGTGTCTGAGATTAGGGTTAGGGTTAGGGTTAGGGTTAGGGAGAGGATTAGGCATCAGGTAAGGTTAGGGTTGTGCTCAGGGATGGGATCTGTGCATGGTTGAGGGCTAAAGTTAGAGCTCCATACAAATTTTAATCAACTTGCAGAGTTAGAGGGCAGAGTTTGAAGTTATTGTTATGGTTAGTGTTAGGGTTAGGCATTGTTATTTTTGTTGTTAGGTGCCATCGAGTCGGTATCCAACTCATAGTGACCCTCACAGGGTTTTCAGGATTGTTTCAGGATTGTCTTGGGAATTGATTGCCATAGGCTTCTCCCAGTTTTTCGGTGCTGGGAATTGAACTCGGGACCTCAGAGACTACAGCACAGTGCTCTACCAACCAAGCTAAATCCCAGCCCTGGGTTAGGCATTAGGGCTAGGGTTAAGCTTAAGGTTTGGTTTAGGGTTTGGATTGTTCTCAGGGATTGGATATTTGCAGGGGTTAGGGTTAAAGTTAGGGATCCATATAAATTTTAATCAAATTGCCCTGTCTGAGTGTATTGTCTGAGTTTAGGGTTAGCGTTATGGTTAAGGTTAGGCTTAGGGTTAAGGGTTAGGGCTAGGGTTGGTGAGGGTTGGTGTTAGTGTTAGGGTTGTGCTGAGGGATGGAATCTGTGCATGGTTGAGTGTTAATTTTAGGCCTCCATTAAAATTTGAATCAATTTGCAGTGCCTGAGGGAAGTGTCTGAGATTAGGTTTTGGGTTAGTGTTTGCTTTATTGCTTAGGGCTATGGTTATAGGTAAGGGGTAGGGTTAGGCTAGTGTTCAGGGTCGGGCTAGGGTTGTGCTCAAGGATGGGATCTGTGAATGGGTGAATGTTAATGTTAGGGCACCATACCAATTTGAATCAACTTTCAATGTCTGAGGGCAGTGTCTGAGATTAGTGTTAGGGTTAGGGTTGGAGTTTAGGGCTAGGGTTAGGGATTAGGACGATGGATAGGGTTAGAGTTTGATACAGTTAGTGTTGTGTTCAGGGGGTGTGATGTGTGAATGGGTGAGGGTTAAATTTAGGGGACCACACAAATTTCAATCAAATTGCAGCTTCTGGGGCCAGGGTCTGATGGTAGGGTTAGGGTTAGGATTGGCGTTAGGGTTTAGGTCTAAGATTAGGGTTAGTTTTCAGGTTAGGTTTTGGGTTGTGCTCAAGGATGGGATCTGTACATGGGTGAGGGTTAAAGTTAGGGCACCATACAAATTTCAATCAACTTGCAGTGTCTAAGTGCAGTGTGTGGTGAGGAATAGGGTTAGAGTTAGGGTTAGGCATTAGGGCAAGGTCTAGGGTTAGAGTTTGGGTTAGGGTTAGGATTGTGCTAAGGGATGGGCTCAGTGCATGAATGAGGGTGAAATTTAAGTTACAATACAAATTTGAATCAACTTGCAGTGTCTGATGTCACTGTCTGAGTTTAGGAATAGGTTAGGGTTAGGGTTAGGGTTACGGGTTGGGGTTAGGGTTAGGCTTAGGGTTAGGGTTAGAGTTAGGGTAATGCTCAGAGTTGGGATCTGTGCAAGGGTAAGGATAAAAAATTAGGGCACCATCCAAATTTGAATCAACTTGCAGTGTTTGAGGGCTGTGTCTGAGGTTAGTGTGAGGGCTAGGGTTAGGGGTTAGGGCAATGGTTAGGTTTAGTGTTCGAGTTAGGGATAGGATTGTGCTCATGGATGTGTTCTGTACATGGTTGAGGTTGAAAGTTGGGGCACTATACAAATTTGAATCAACTTGCAGAGACTCAATGCAGGGTCTGTGGTTAGGGTTAGGGTTAGGGTTTGGCTTAGTCATTAGGGTTTAAGTTAGGGGTTAGGGCTAGGGTTAGGATTAGGGTTTGAGTTAGGGTTAGGACTGTGCTCAGGGATGGGATATGTGAATGGGTGTGGGTTAAATTTAGGGCACCAAACAAATTTGAATCAACTTGTAGCATCTGAGGCAGTGTCTGATGTTTGGGTTAGGGTTAGGATTAGGGGTCATGGAAAGCATTAGGGTGATGATTCGTGTTAAGTTTAGGGTTGGGCTCAGGGATGAGATCTGTGCATGGGTGAGGATTAAAGTGAGGGCGCCATACAAATTTGAATCAACTTGCAGTGTATGTATGCAGTGTCTGAGATTAGGGTTAGTGTAGGATTTGGGTTAGGGGGTTGGGCTAGGGTTAGGTTTAGGGCTTGACTTAAGGTTAGGGTTGTGCTCATGAATGGGTTCTGTTTGTGGGTGAGGTTGAAAGTAATGGCACCATCCAAATTTAATGAACTTTCAGTCTGAGGGCAGTGTTTGAGTTCAGGGTTACGGTTAGAGTTAGTGTTTGGGGTTAGGGCTAGGTTTAGCAGATAGGGCTAGGGTTAGGTTTAGGGTTTGGTTTAGGGTTAGGGTTGTGCTCATTGATGAGATGTGTGTATGGATGAGGCTTAAATTTAGTGCACCATACTAATTTGAATCTACTTGCAGCATCTGGGGCAGTGTCTGAGTTGAGGCTTAGGGTTAGGGTTAAGGGTTAGGGCTAGGGTTAGTGTTAGGCTTTGGGTGAGGGTTAGGGTTGTGCAAAAGGATGGGATCTGTGCATGACTGAGGGTTAAAGTTAGGGCACCATACAAATTTTAATCAACTTGCAGGGTTAGAGGGCAGTATTTGAGGTTAGGGTTAAGGATAGGGTTAGGGTTAGGGAAGAGTTTAGTTTAGGGTTCAGTTTAAGGTTTGGGTTGTTCTCAGGAATAGGATGTGTGCATGGGTTAGGGACAAAGTTAGGGATCCATATAAATTTGAATCAAATTGCAGTTTCTGAGTGTATTGTATGAGTTTAGGGTTAGTGTTACTGTTAGGGTTAAAGTTAGGGTTAAGGGTTAGGGCTAGGGTTAGGCTTAGGGTTCATGTTAGGGTTAGCGTTATGCTGAGAGATGGGATCTGTGCTTTGGTGAGTGTTAATTTTAGGGCATCATTAAAATTTTAATCAACTTGTTGTGTTCGAGGGCAGTGTCTGAGATTATGTTTAGAGTTAGTGTTAGCTTTCATGGTTAGGGCTAGGGTTATAGGTAAGGGCTATGGTTATGGTAGGGTTCAGGGTAGGGCTAGGGTTGTGCTCATGGATGGGATCTGTGCATGGGTGAGTGTTAATGTTAGGGCATCATACCAATTTGAATCAACTTTTAGAGTCTGAGGGCAATGTGTGGTTAGGGTTAGGGTTAGTGTTAGGGCTAGGTTTAGGGTTAGGGTTAGGATTACCGTTGGGGTTGTGCTGAGTGGTGGGATTTGTGCATGAGTGATGGTTAAATTTAGGGCACCGTGCAAATTTGAATCAACTTGAAGTGTCTGTGGTTGTGGCTATGGTTATGTTTAGGGTTAGTGGTTAGGGCTAGGGTTAGGGCTAGGGTTCAGGTTATGGTTAGTGTTGTGCTCAATGATGGGAGGTGTGAATGTGTGAGGGTTATATTTAGGGCACCATACAAATTTGAATCCACTAACAGCACTTGAGTGCAGTGTCTGAGATTAGGGTTTTAGTGTTAGGGTTAGGGCTAGGGTGTTATAGTTCGGTTTAGGGTTAGGGGTGTACTCAGGGATGGGATCTGTGCATGGGTGAGGGTTAAAATTAGGGTAACATACAAATTTGCATCAACTTCCAATGTCTGAAGGCAGTGTCTGAGTTTATTGTAAGGATAAGATTGGGGGTTAGGGCTAGGGTTAGGGGTTAGGGCTAGGGTTAGGGTTATGCTTAATGTTGTGCTCATGGATGGGATGTGTGAATGAGTGAGGGTTAAATTTAGGGCACCATACAAATTTGAATCAACTTGCAGTGTCTGAGGGAAGTGTCTGATGATAGAGTTAGGGCTATGGTTAGTGTTAGGGGTCAGGTCTCAAATTAGAGTTAGGGTCCAGTTTAGGGTTAAGGTTGTGCTAAAGGGTGGGATCTGAACATGGGTGATGGTTAAAGTTAGGGCACCAGACAAATTTGAATCAATTTGCAGTATCTGAGTGCACAGTCTGAGTTTAGGGTTAAGGTTAGGGTTAGGGTTAGGGCTAGGCTTAGTGGTTAGGTCTAGGGTAATGTTTAAATTTTGGGTTAGGGTTGGAGTTTCAGGGATGGGTTATTTGAATTGGTGAATTTAGGCCACCATGCAAATTTGACATAACACGTCTGAGGGTAGTGTCTGAGGTTACTGACTTTGTTTGTATTAGGTGTTAGGGCTAGGATTAGGGGCAGGGATCAGGTTGGGGTTAGGGTTGTGTTGGCAGGTGGGATCTGTGCATGAGTGAGGGTTAAGGTCAGGGCACCATACAAATTTGAATTAACTTGCAGTGTCTAAGGGCAGTGTATGAATTTAGGGTAAGGGTTAAGTTTAAGGTTAGGTGTTAGGGCTAGGGTTTGGGTTAGGGTTAGGTTTGTGCTCAGGGATTGGGTCTGTGCCTGAGTGAGGGTTAAAGTTAGGACACCATCCAAAGATGAATCCACTTGCAGTGTCTGTGGTTAGGGTTAGGAGTTAATGCTAGTGTTAGGGTTAGGGTTCAGGTTACAGTTAGGGTTCTCTTCACGGATGGGATCTGTGCATGCATAAGGGTTAAAGATAGGGCACCATGCAAATTTGAATCAATTTACAGTGTCTGAGTGCAGTGTGTGAATTTCTGGTTATGGTTAGTGTTAGATTAGGGGTTAGTGCTAGGGTTATGGGTAAGGGCTAGAGTTAGGGTTAGGGTTAGCTTTAGAGTTATGGTTGTGCTCACAGTTGGGATCTGTGCATGGGTGAGTGTTAAAGTTAGGGTGCCATACAAATTTATATCAATTTGCAGTGTCTGAGTGCAGTGTCTGTATTTAGGGTTTGGGATAGGGTTAGGGTTATGGGTTAGGGCCAGGGTTAGGTGTTAGGGTTAGGGTTATGTTTATGCTTAGGGTTTTGCTTGGGGATGGGATATGTGAATGAGGGAGTGTAAAATTTAGTATGCCATACAAATTTGTATCAATTTGCAGGGTCTAGGGTAGTGTCTGAGGGTAGGGTTCGGGCTAGGGTTTACTTTGGGTTTGGGTTAGGGTTAGGGTTGGGCTCAGGGATGAGATCTGTGCACGGGTCAGGGTTAAAGTTAGGGCACCATATAAATTTGAATCAATTGCAGTGTCTGAGGGCAGTGGCTGAGATTTGGGTTGGTGTTATGCTTAGGGTTAGGGTTATGGGTTAGGGCTAGGGTTCAGGTTAGGCTTAGGGTTGTTCTCAGGGATGGGATGTGTTAATGGGTGATGGTAAAATTTAGGGCACCATACAAATATTTTATCAACTTGAAGGGTCTAGGGCAGTGTCTGAGGTTAGGTTTAGGGTTCAGGTTAGGGTTATGAGTTAGGGCTAATATTAGTGTTAGGGCTCGGTTTAAGGTTAGGGTTGTGCTCAGGGATGGGATTTGTGCATGGGTCAGGGTTAAAGTTAGGACACCATGAAAATTTGAATCAACTTGTAGGGTCTGAGGGCCGTACCTGTGGATAGGAATAGGGTTAGGGTTAGTGGTTAGGGCTAGGGTTAGGGTTAGGGTTCAGATTATGGTAAGGGTTGTGGTCAGTGTTGGGATGTGTGAATGGGTGATGGTTCAATTTACAGCACCATACAAAGTTGAATTATCCTGCAGTGTCTGGGGGCAGTGTCTGAGGTTAGTGTTTGTGTTAGGGGTAGGGGTAGGCGTAGGGCTAGGGTTAGGGTTAGGGTTTGGTTTAGGGTTAGGGTTGTCCTCAGGAATGGGATCCCTGCATGGTTGAGGATTACAGTTAGGACACCATACAAATTTTAATCAACTTTCAGTGTCTGAGTGCAGTGTTTGGTTAGTGTTAGTGTTAGGTTTAGGGGTTAGGGCAATGTCTAGGGTTAGGGTTTGAATTAGGGTTAGGATTGTGCTAAGGGATGGGATCAGTGCATGTGTGAGGGTTAAATTTAGGGCATTATACAAATTTAAAACAACTTGCAGTGTCTGATGGCAGTGTTTGAGTTTAGGGGTAGGGTTATGGGTTAGGGCTATGAGTCTGTGATAAGGTTAGTTTTGTGCTGAAGGATGAGATTTATAAATGAGTGTGGGTTAATTTTGGACACCATGCAATTTTGAATCAACTTGCAACATCTGAGGACAGTGTCTTTGGATAGGGTTATGGTTAGTTTAGGGTTAAGGGTTAGGGCTAGGGTAAGGGCTAGGATTCAGTTTAGGGTTAGGGTAGTGCCCAGGGATATGATCTGTGCATTGGTGAGGGTTAAAGTTAGGGCACCATACAAATTTGAATCATCTTTCAGGGTCTGAGGGCAGTGTCTGTGGTTAAGGTTAGGGTTAGGGGTTAGAGGTTAGGACTGGGGATATGGTTAATGTTTAGGTTAGTGTTAGGGTTTTGCTCATGAATGGGATCTTGGCATGGGTGAAGTTTAACGTTAGGACAAAATATAAATATGAATCATCTTGCAGTGTCTGAGGACAGTGTCTGAGGTTAGGGTTAGGGTTTAAGGCTAGGTTTAATGTTAGGTTTCAGGTTTATGTTAGGCTAGTGCTTAGGGATGTGATCTGTGCATGGGTTAGGGTTAATGTTAAATATAAATTTGAATCAACATCAAGTGTCTTTGTGCAGTGTCTTAGGTAAGGGTTAGGGTTAGGGTTAGGCATTAGAGCTAGTGTTATGGTTATGGTTTGGGTTAGGGTTACAGTTATGCTCATGGATGGGATATGTGCATGGGTGAGGGTTAAAGTTAAGGGACCATAAAAATTTGAATCAATTTGCAGTGTCTTAGGTATTGTCTGAGCTTAGTGTTTTATTTAGGACTAGGGTTAGGTGTTAGGGCTAGGGTTAGGAACTAGGGCTAGGGTTAGGGTTAAGGTTAGGATTTGGTTTAGGGTTAGGGTTGTGCTTAGGGATGGGGTGTGTGAATGGATGACGTTTAAATTTAGGGCACAATACAAATTTGAATCAACTTGCAGGGTTTGAGGGCAGTATCTGAGGTAAAGGTTTGGGTTAGGGTTAGGGTTAGGGGTTAGTTCAGATACGACTAGGATTGTGTTCAGGGATGGGATCTTTGCATGTGTTTGGGTTAATGTTAGGGTACTAAACATATTTGAATCAACTTGCAGTATCTGTGGGAAGTGTCTGAGGTTAGGGTTAGGGTTAGGTTTAAGGGTTAGGGCTCGCATTAGGGGTTAGGGATAGGGTTAGGGTTAGGGTTAGGGTTAGATTTTGGGTTGTGCTCAGGTATGGGATATGTGAATATATGCCTGTTAAATTTAGGGAAACATTCAAGTTTGAATCAACTTGCAGCATCTGAGGGCAGTTTCTGAGGTTAGGGTTATGTGTTACAGCGAGGGTTAGGGGTAGGGTTCGGGTTATGGTTTGGATTGTGCTCATGGATGCAATCTGTGCATGGGTGAGTTTAAAAGTTAGGGCGCCATTCAAATTTGAATCAATTTGCAGTGCCTTAGTGCAGTGTCTCAGGTTAGCATTAGGGTTAGAGATTGGGTTAAGTGTTAGGGCAAGGGATAGGTTTAGGGTTCGGGTTAGGGTTAGGGTTTTGCTCAGGGATTGGTTCTGTGCAGGGGTAAGGATTCAACTTAGTGCACCATACATATTAGAATCCACTTGCAGTTTCTGAGGGCAATGTTTGTGGTTAGGGTTAGGGATAGGGTTAGGGTTAGTGGTTAGGGTTAGTGTTAGGGTTAGGGTTCATGTTAGGGTTGGGTTCTGCTCGTGGATGGGATCTGTGCATGGGTGAGGGCAAAACTTAGGGCACCATACATATTTGAATCAATTTGCAGTATCTGAGTGCAGTGTCTGATCTTAGGTGTATGGTTAGGTTTAGGCTAAGGGGTGAGGGCCAGGGTTAGGGGTTAGGGCTAGAATTATGTTTATGGTTCGGGTTAGGGTTAGGGTTGTGCTCAGGTTTGGGAAATGTGAATGAGTGAGGGTAAAATTTAGTGCACCATAAAAATTTGAATCAACTTGCAGGGTCTGAGGGCAGAGTCTGAATTTAGGTTTATGGTTAGGGTTAGAGTTAGGTGTTAGGGCTAGGCTTAGGATTAGGGTTCAGGTTAGGTTTTGGGTTTTGCTCATGCATGGGATCTAAGCATGGTTGAGGGTTGAAGTTAGTGCAAAATACAAAATTCAATCCACTTGCAGTGTCTGAAGGCAGTGTCTGAGGTTTTGGGGTTAGAGTTAGGGGTTAGGGCTAGGGTTCATTTTAGGGTTCGGGTTAGGGTTTGGGTTGTGCTCAGGGATGGGGTATGTGCATGGGTTAGGGTTAAAGTTAGGGAACCATATAAATTTGAATGAAATTGCAGTGTTGGATTGTATCCTCTGAGTTTAGAGTTAGGGTAGGTTTAGGGTTTAGGGCTAGGGTTAGGGTTAGTGTTAGTGTTCAGCTTAGGTATAGGGTTGTGCTCAGGAATGGGATATGTGCACAGGTTTGTGTTAATTTTAGGGCACCATTAAAATTTGAATCAACTTTCATGTCCCAGGGCATTGTCTGAGATTAGGTTTAGGGTTAGTGTTAGCTTTAGTAGTTAGGGCTAGGTTTATGGGGAAGGGCTGGTGTTAGGGTAAGGTTCAGTGTAGAGTGAGGGTTGTGTTCAAGGATGGGATCTGTGCATGGGTGAGTGTGAATGTTAGGACACTATACCAATTTGAATAAACTAGGTATGTCTGAGGGCAGTGTCTGAGGTTAGGGTTAGTGTTAGGGAAAGGGTTAGGTTTGGGGTTAGTGTTAGGGTTAGTGTTGTACTCAGTGATGGGATTTGTGCATGAGCAAGTGTTAAATTTAGGTCACCATGCAAATTTGAATCAACTTGCAGTGTCTGAAGGCAGTGTCTGTGGTTATGGTTATGTTTAGGGTTAGGGTTAGGGTTCGTGTTAAGGTTAGGGTTGTGCTCATAGTTGGGATCTGTGCATGGGTGAGAGTTAAAATTAGGGCACCATACAAATTTGAACCAACTTATAGGGTCTGAGGGCTGTATCTGTGGAAAAGTTTCGGTTTAGGGTTAGGGGTTAGGGCTAGGGTTATGGTTAGGTGTTGGGTTAGGTTAAGGGTCTTGTTCATGCATGGGATCAAAGCATGGGTGAGGATTAAAGTTGGGGCCAAATAGTAATTGCAGTCCACATGCCATATCTGAGGGCAGTGTCTAAGGTTAGTGGTAAGGTTAGTATTAGGGTTAGGGTTTGGTTTAGGGATAGGTATAAGGTTAATTTCAGGAAAGGGTTCGGGTTGTGCTCAGGGATGGGATCTGGGCATTGGTGAGGGTTAAATTTAGGGCACCATATAAGTTTGAATCAACTTGCAGTGTCTAAGTTTAGGGTTAGGTTTAAGGTTAGGGTTAGCATTAGGGTTCGGGGTTAAGGCTAGTGTTAGGGTTAGGGTTTGGGTTAGGGTTAGCATTGTGCTCAGGGATGGGATGTGTGAATAGGTGAGTGTTAAATTTAAGGCACCATTCAAATTTGAATCAACTTGTAATGTCTGAGTGCAGTTTAGGGTTGGGGTTTGGGTTTGGGGTTAGGGCTTTGTTTAGGGTTAGGGCTCTGCTTAGGGTTAAGGTTGTGGTCAGGGTTGGGTTCTGTGCATCGGTGAGGGTTAAAGTTAGGGAACCATACATACTTGAGCCAACATGCAGTGTTTGAGGGCTGTGTCTGTGGATATGGTTAGGGATAGGGTTAGGGTTAGGGGTTAGGGCTACGTTTAGGGTTAGGGTTGTGTTCAGGGATGGGATCTGTGAATGGGTGAGGGTTAATATTACGGCAGCATACAAATTTGAATCAACTTGCAGTGTTTGAGTGCAGTTTCTGAGGTTATCATTAGGGTAAGTGTTCGTATTAGGGTTAGGATTGTACTCAGGGATGAGATGTGTGAATGGGTCATGGTTAAAGTTAAGGCACAATACAAAGTTGAATCACCTTGAAGCATCTGAGAGCAGTGTATGAAGTTGTGGTTATGGTTAGGGTTAGGGGTTAGAGCTAGGGTTAGGATTAGGGTTTGGGATACAGTTAGGATTGCCTCAGGGATGGGAATCTATGCATGGGTGAGGTTTAAAGTTAGGGCCCCAAACAAATTTGAATGAATTTGTAGTGTCAAGGGTAGTGTCTAAGATTATGGTTAGGGTTGGGGTTAGGGGTTAGGGCTAACATTAGGGGTCAGGAATAAGGATAGGGATAGGGTTCGGTATAGGGTTAGGTTTATGGGTAGGGATGGGATGTGTGAATATCTGAGGGATAAATTTAGGGCACCATCCAAATATGAATCAACTTGCAGTTTCAGAGGGCAGGGTCTGAGGTTAGGACTAGGGTTAGTGTTAGGGTTTAAATTTAGGGCTCCTATTCGTGTTAGGCTTAATTTTAGGATTAGAGTTGTGCTCAGGAATGGGATCTGTGCATGTGTGAGTGTTAAATTTAGGGCATAATAGAAATTGGAATCAAATTGGAGTGTCTGAGGGCAGTGTCTGAGTTTAGGGTGAAGGTTAGGATTAGGGTTAGGTGTTAGGGCCAAGGCTGTGGGTTAGGGCTAGGGTTTCCTTTAGGGTTCGGTTAGGGTTATGGTTGTGCTCAAGGATGGGTTATGTGAGTGTGTGAGGGTAATATTTAGGGAAACAAACAACTTTGTATCAACATGCAGGGTCTGAGTGCAGTGTCTGAGTTTAGGGATAGAGTTATGGTTAGGGTTTGGGTTAAGGTTAAGGTTGTGCTCATAGTTGGGATCTATGCATGAGTGAAAGTTAAATTTAGGGCACCATATACATTTGAATCAACTAGCAGGATCTGAGAGCAGTGTCTGTTGTTAGGGTTAGTGTTAAGGTTAAAGATTAGGCCTAGGGCTAGGGTTAGGGTCCGGGTTAGGGTTAGGGTTGTCCTCATGGGGGGATCTGTGCATGTGTGAGTGTTAAATTAAGGGCACCATACAAATATGAATCAACTTGCAGGGTCTGACTACAGTGTCTGAGTTTAGGTTTAGGTTAACATTATGGTTGGGGGTTAGAGCTATGATTAAGGTTTAGGTCTAGGGTTAGGGCTAGGATTTGGGTTAGTGTTAGGGTTGTGCTGATTGATGGAATCTGTGCATGGGTGAAGGTTAAAGTTAGGGCACCTTACAAATTTGATTCAACTTGCAGTGTCTGAGGGCAGTGTCTGAGTTTAGAGTTAGGGTGATTGATAGGGTTAGAGGTTGGGACCAGGGTTAGTGGTTAGGGCTAGGGTTATCTTTATGGTTCAGGTTAGGTTTAGGGTTGTGCTCAGCAATGGGATGTGTGAATGGATGAGGGTAAAATTTAGGGCACCATACAACTTTGTATCAACTTGCATTGTCTGAGGGCAGTGTCTGAGGTTAAGGTTAGGGTTAGTGTTAAGGTTAGGGTTAGGTGTAGAGTTAGGATTAGGGTTAGAGTTGTGCTCAGAGATGTGTTCTGTGCATGAGTGAGTGCTAAAATTAGGGAACCATACAAATTTGTATCAACTTTCAGGGTCTGAGCACAGTGTCTGTGGTTAAGGTCAGGGTAATTGTTATGGTTAGTGCTAGGGGTTAGGGCTATGGTTAGGGTTAGGGTTTGGGTTGAGGTTAGGGTTACGGTTTTGTTCAAAGATGCAATCTGTGCATGGGTGAAGATTAACTTTATGGCACAATGCAAATTTGAATCAACTTGCAGTGTCTGAGGGCAGTGTTTGAGGTTATGGTTAGGTTTAGGATTAGGGTTAGGGGTTAGGGCTAGGGTTAATGTTAGGGTTTGGGTTAGGGTTAGGGTTGTGCTTAGGGATGGGGTCTGTACATGGGTGAGGGATAAAGGTAGGGCACCATGTAAACTTGAATCAACTTGCAATGACCGGGGGCATTGTCTCAGTTTAGGGATAGGGATAGTTTTAGGGTAAGGGTTAGGGATTAGGTCAAGGGTTAGGGTTAGAGTTCATGTTAGGGTTAGTGTTGTGCTCTGGGAAGGTATCTATGCATGGGTGATCATTAATTTTATGGCACCATACAAATTTGAATCAAGTTGAAGCACCTGAGTGCAGTGTCAGCGATTATAGTTAGGGTTAGTGTTGTGCTCAGGGATGGGATCTGTGTATGTGTGAGGATTAAAGTTAGTATACCACACAAATTTGAATCAACTTGCAGTGACTTGGGCATTGTCTGAGTTTAGGATTATATTTAAGGTTAGGTTTAGAGATTAGTGCCAGTGCTAGGGATTAGGGCTAGGGTTATGTTTAGGGTTCATGTTCGGGTTAGGGTTGTGCTCTCGGATGGGATGTGTGAATGGGTGAGGGTAAAATTTAGGGCTCCATACTAATTTGAATCAACTTGCAAGGTCTGATGACAGTGTTTGAGTTTAGGTTTGGGGTTATGGTTAGTGTTACTGTTTAGAATTTGGGTTCTGGTTAGGATTCAGGTTAGGGTTAGGGTTGTTCTCAGGGATGGGATCTGTGCATGGGTGAGGGTTAACGTTAGGCCACCATAAAAATTTGAATCAACTAGCAGTGTTTGAGGGCAGTGTCTGTGGTTAGGGTTAGGGTTAGTGTTAGTGTTAAAGTTAAAGATTAGGGCTAGGATTAAGGTTAGGTTTTGGGTTAGGGTTATGGTTGTCCTCAAGCAGGGATCTGTGCATGTGAGAGTGTTAAAGTAAGGGCATCATACAAATTTGAATCAACATGCAGTGTCTGAAGGCAGTGTCTGAAGTTAGGGTTAGGGTTAGGAATTAAGGCTGGGGTAAGGGTTATTGTTCGGGTTATGGTTAGGTTTGTGCTAATGGATGGGATCTTTGCACGTGTGAAGGTCAAATTTAGGGCACCATACAATTTTGTATCAACTTGCAGTGTCTGATGGGAGTGTCTGAATTTAAGGTTAGGTTAGGGTTTGTGTTAGGGGTTAGTGCTATAGTTAGGGGTTAGTGCCAGGGTTAGGATTAGAGTTTGGCTTAGGGTGGGTTTGTGCTGAGGGATTGGCTGTATGAATTGGTGAGGGTTAAATTTAGGGCACCATACAAATTTGAATCAACTTGCAGTGTCTGAGGGAAGTGTCTGAGGTTAGGATTAGTGTTAGGGTTAGGGTTAAGGTTTAGGTCTAGGGTTAGGCCTCATGGTAGGGCTAGGGTTGTGCTAAAGTATAGGATCTGGGAGTGTATGAGGGTTAAACTCAGGGCTCCATACAAATTTGAATCAACTTGCAATGTCTGATGGCAGTGACTGTGGATATGGTTAGGGGTAGGGGTAGGGGTAGGGGTTAGGACTAGGGATAGGGTTAGGCTTCGGTTTAGGGTTATGGTTAGTGTTCGGTGTAAAGGTTACAGCTACATTTAGGGTTAGGTTTCGTGTTAGGGTTATGGTTGTTGTCATGGATGTGATGTGCATTGGTGAGTGTAATGGCAAGGACACCATACATATTTGCCTCAACTTGCAGTGTCTGAGGGCAGTGTCTGAGCTTAGGGTTATGGTTACGGGTTAGGGCTAGGGTTAGGGTCTGAGTTAGTATTAGGGTTAGGGTTGTACTCTGGGTTGAGGTCTGTGCATGTACGAGTGTTAAAGTAAGGGCACCATACAAATTTGAATCAACTTGCAGTGTCTGAGGGCAGTGTCTGAGTTTAGGTTTAGGTTAAAGCCAGTGTTAGGGGTTAGGGCTATGGTTACTGGTAAGGTCTAGGGTTAGGGTGAGCTTTAGGGTTAGTGTTAGGGTTGTGCTCAGTGATGGGAGCCATGCATGGGAGAAGGTTAAACTTAGAGAAACATGCAAATATTATTCACCTTGCAGTGTCTGAGGGTAGTCTCTGAGTTTAGCGTGAGTGTTAGGGTTAGGGTTAGAGGTTAGGGCCATGGTTAGGGGTTAGGGCTGGGTTTAACTTTAGGGTTCGAGTTAGGGTTAGGGTTGTCCTCAGGGATGGGAGGTGTGAATGGGTGAGAGTAAAATTTAGGGCATCATACAACTTTGTATCACTTTCAGGGTCTGTGGGCAGTGTCTGATGTTAGGGTTAGGGTTAGGGATAGGGTTAGGGTTAGGGTTCACATTAGGATTAAGGTTGTGCGAGGAGATGGGATCTGTGCATGGGTGAGGGTTTATGTTAGGGCACCATACAAATTTGAATCCACATGTAGTATCTGAGCAAAGTGTTTGTGGTTAAGGTTAGAATTAGTTTTAGGGTTAGTGTTAGGGGTTAGGACTAGGTTTAGGGTTAGGGGTTAGGGCTAGGGTTAGGGTTAGGGTTTTGTTCATGGATGGGATCTGTGTGTGGGTGTAGATTAACTTTAGGGTGCAATGCAAATTTGAAACAACTTGCAGTGTCTGAGTGTAGTGTCTGAGGTTATGTTTAGGTTGAAGTTAAGGATTGGGGGTTAGGGCTAGGGTTAATGTTAGGTTTCGGGTTAGGGTTAGGGTTGTGCTTAGGGATGACATCTGTGCATGGGTGAGTTTTAAAGTTAGGGCACTATATAGATTTGAATCAACTTGCAGTGTCTGAGGGCAGTGTCTGAGTTTATGGTTAGGGTTAGGTTTAGGGTTAGGATTAGGGGTTAGGTCTAGGGTTAGGGTTAGGGTTCGTGATACAGTTAGTGTTGTGCTCAGGGATGGCATCTGTGCATGGGCGATGGTTAATATTAGGTAACCACACAAATTTGAATCAACTTGCAGAGCCTGAGTTCAGTGTCTGCAATTAGGGTTTGGTTAGGTTTAGGGTAAGGGGTTAGGGCTAGGATTATTCTTAAGGTTGGTGTTAGGGTTAGAGTTGTGCTCAGGGAAGGGGTGTGTGTATGAATGAGGGATAAAGTTAGTACAGCATACAAATTTGAATCAACTTGCAGTGTCTAGGGAATTGTCTGAGTTTAGGTTTATATTTAGGGTTAGGTTTAGGGGTTAGTGTTAGGGTTAGGAACTAGGGCTAGTGTTTGGGTTAGTGTTCCTGTTAGGGTTAGGGTTGTGCTCAGAAATGGGATGTGTGAATGTGTGAGGATTAAAGTTTGGGCACAATACATGTTTGAATACACTTTTAGTGTCTGAAGCCAGTGTCTGAGGTTAGGGTCAGGGTTAGGATTAGGGTTTAGGGCTAGGGTTAGGATTAGGGTTCGGGATAGGGTTAGAGTTGTGCTCAGGGATGGTATCTGTGCTTGGGTGAGAGTTAAAGTCACTGTGCAAATATAAATCAACTTTTAGTGTCTGAGGTCAGTGTCTGAGGTTAGGGTTAGCGTTATGGTTAGGGTTTAGGGCTAGGGTTATGGTTAGAGTTCGGGTTAGGGTTAGTGTTGTACTCAGGGATGGGATGTGTAAATATTTGAGGGTGAAATATAGGGCACCATTCAAATTTGAATCAACTTTCAGCATCTGAGGGAAGTGTCCAAATTTAGCATTAGGGTTATGTTTAGGATTTAGCCCTAGGGTTAGGGTTAGGGTTATGTTTAGGAATAAGGTTTTGGTGAGGTTTCAGATCTGTGCATGGGTGAGGGTTAAAGTTTGGGCACCATACATACTTGGATCAACATACAGTGTCTGAGGGCAGTGTGTGTGGTTAGGGTTAGGGTTGGGGTTAGGGTTAAGGATTAGGGCTGTGGTTAGGGATAGGGATCATTTTAGGGCTGTTGTTTTGCCTAAAGATGGGTTGTGTGCATGCGTGAGGGTTAAATTTGGGGCACCATACAAATTTGAACCAAGTTGCAGCCTCTGAGGGCAGTGTCTGATGTTAGGGTAAGTGTTAGGTTTAGGGTTAGCAGTAGGGCTAGGCTTAAGAAAAGGGTTCAGGTTAGGGTTAGGGTTGTGCTCAGGGATGGGATCTGTCAATGGGTGAGGGTTAAAGTGAGGGCACCATACATATTTGAATGAACATGCAGTGTCTGGGGGCGTGTCTGTGTTTAGCGTTATGGTTAGGATTAGGTATGGGTTAGGGGTTAGGGCTAGGATTAGGGGTTAGGGCTAGGGTTAGGGTTAGGTTTCAGGTTAGGTTTATGTTTATGAGCACAGATGGAATGTGTGAATAGGTTTGGTTTAATTTAGAGCACCACACAAATTTGAATCAACTTGCAGTGTCTGAGTGCAGTGTCTGAGGTTATGATTAGTGTTGGGGTTAGGGTTAAGGTTTGGGGCTAGGGTTAGTGTTAGACTTCATGCTAGGGTTAGGGTTATGCTCAGGGATCAGTTGTGTGCATGGGTGAGGGTTAAATTCAGGGCACCATATAGATTTGAAGAAACTTGCAGTGACTGAGTTCTGTGTCTGTGATTAGGTTTAGGGTTATGGTTAGGGTTTAGGGCTAGACATAGGGGTTAGGGCTAGGGTTAGATTTAGGTTTTGGAATAGGGTTAGGGTTGTTCTCATTGATGGGATCTGTTCATGGATGAGGATTAAAGCTTGTGCACCATACAAATTTGAATCAACTTGCAGTGTCTGAGGGCAGTGTCTGAGGTTACAGCTAGGGTAGGGTTGGCATTATTGCTTGTGGCTAGTGTTAGGGTTAGAATTCTGGTTAGGGCTAGGGTTGTGCTCTGGGATGGGATCTGTGCATGGGTGAGGATTAAAGTTAGGGCACCATAAAATTTGAATCATCTTGCAGTTTCTGAGTGCAGTGACTGAATTTAGGGTTATGGTTAGGGTTAGGGTTAGTGATTAGGGGTAGGATGAGGGGTTTTGTGTAGGGTTAGGGTTAGGGTTCTGCTAAGGGATGCGATGTGTGAATGGTGGAAGGAAAAATTTAGGGCACCATAGAAATTTGAATCAACTTACAGCTTCTGTGGACAGGGTCTGAGGTTAGGGTTATGGTGAGGGTGAGGGTTTAGGGCTAGGGTGAGGGTTAGGGTTTGACTTAGGGTTAGGGTTATGCTTATGGATGGGATCTGTTCATGGGTGAGGGTTAAAGTTAGGGCAATATACAAATTTGAATTAACTTGCAATGTCCGAGGGCAGTCTGTGTTTAGGGTTAGAGTTATGGTTAGAGGTTAGGCCTGCGGTTCAGTTTAGGGTTATGATTATGCTCAGGGATGTGATCGGTGCATGTGTGAGGTTTAAAGTTAGGGCACAATATAAATTTTAATCAACCTGCAGTGTCTGTGTGCAATGTCTTATGTCAGGGTAAGGGTTACCGTTAGGCTTAGTAGTTAGGCTAGGGTTAGGGTTAAGGTTTGGGCTAGAGTTAAGGTTGTGCTCAGATATGTGAACTTGCGTGGGTGAGGGTTAAATTTAGGACACCATACAAATTTGAATCAACTTTCAATGTCTGATTTCAGTGTCTGATTTTAGGATTAGGGTTAGGGTTAGAGTTAGGCATCATGGCTAGGGTTACAGGTTAGGTATAGGGATAGGGTTAGGGTTCTGGTTAGGGTTAGGGTTGTGTTGTGCTCAGGAATGTGATGTCTGAATCGGTGTTGGTAAAATTTAGGACACTAACAAATTTGAATGCACTTGTGGAGTCTAAGCACAGTGATTGATGTTAGGGTTAGGGTTAAGTGTTAAGGCTAGGGTTAGGGTTAGGATTTGAGTTAGGTTTAGGGTTGTGCTCAGGTATGGGATCTGTGTAAGGGTGAGGGTTAAAGTTAGAGCACGATACAAATTTGAATGAACTTGCACTGTCTGAGTGTTAGGGTTAGGATTAATGTTAGGGTTAGAGCTTAGGGCTAGAGTTAGGGGTTAGGGTTAGGGTTAAGTTTAAATTTCAAGTTAGGGTTAGAGTTGTGCTCAAGGATGGGATGTGTGAAGGGGTGAGTGTTAAACTTAGGGCACTATACACATTTGAATCAACTTAGGGTTAGGGTTATGGTTAGGGTTAGTGGGTAGTGTTAGGGTTAGTGTTCAGGTTCGGGTTAGGGTTATGGTTGTTAACACGGAAGGGATCTGTGCATGGGTGAGCGTTAAAGATAGGGCATGATGCATATTTGAATGAACTTGCATGTGTGGGGGAAGTATCTGAGTTCAAGTTTAGGGGTAGAGTTAGAGTTAGGGGTTAGGGCTAGCATTAGGGTTAGGGTTTGGTTTAGCATTAGGGTTATGCTCTGAGATGGGATGGGTGAATGGGTGAGGATAAAATTTAGGGCACCATGCAAATTTGAATCTACTTGTAGTGTCTGAGGCAGTGTGTGTGGTTAGGGTTAGGGTTATTGTTAGGAATTAGGGCTAGGGTGAGTGTTCTTGTTCGGGTTAGGGTAAGTGTTGTGCTCAGGCAGAGAACCTGTACATGGTTCAGGGTTAAAATTTGGGAAACATACATATTTGAATCAACTTTCAATGTCTGAGGGCAGTATCTGAGTAGGATTAGGGTGAGGGTTAGGGGTTAGGGCTAGGGATAAGGTTAGAGTCTGAGCTCAGGTTAGGTTTGTGCTCAGGAATGGCTGTTTGAAGGGGTGAGGGTTACATTTAGGGCACCATACAGATGTGAATCAACTTGCAAGGTCTGAGGTCAGTGTCTGAATTTAGGGTTAGGGTTAGGGGTTAAGGCTAGGGTTATGGGCTAGGTATAGGGATAAGGTTAGGTTTCAGGTTAGGGTTACCATTGTTCTCAGTGTTGGGATGTGTGCATGGGTGAGGGTTAAATTTAGGGCACTATCCAAATTTGAATCAACTTGCAGAGTCTGACGGTAGTGTCTGATGTTAGGGTTAGGGTCAGGGTTATGATTGTGCTCAGAGATATGATGTGTGAATGTGTGAAGGTTAAATTTAGGGCATAATAGGAATTTGTATCAACTTGCAATATCTGAGGGCAATGTCTGAGTTTAGGGTAAGGTTTAAGGTTAGGTTTAAGAGTTAGGACTAGGGTAGGGGTTATTGCTAGGGTTACTGTTAGGGTTCAGGTTAGGGATAGGTTTGTGCTCAGGGATAGGAGGTGTGAGGTGGTGAGTGTTAAATTTACGACACCATACATATTTCAATCAACTTTCAGAGTCTGAGGGCAGAGTATGAGTTTACAGTTAGATTTAGGGTTATTATTAGGGGTTAGGGCTTGGTTTAGGTTTAGGGTTCGGGTTCGGGTTAGGGTTGTGCTTAGGGATGTGATCTGTGCATGGGTGAGGTTTAAGTTATGGCACAAATTTGAATCAACTTGCAGTTTCTGAGGGAAGTGTCTATGGTTACTGTTAGGGTTAGGTTTAGGCTTAGAGTTAGGGCTAAGGGCCAGGGTTAGGCTTCGGCTTTGTGTTAGGGTTAGGGTTGGGCTCACAGATGGGATCTGTGCATGAGAGGGAGGTTATGTTAGGGCATCACACAAATTTGAATCAGCATGCAGTGTTTAGGTTAGTGTCTGATGTTAGGCTTAGGTTAGGGTTAGGGGTTAGGCTAAGGCTGGATTTCGGGTAAGGGAAAGGGTTAGGGTTGTGCTCAGTGTAAGGATGTGTGAGGGTTAAAGTTAGGGCACCATACAAGTTTGAATCAACTTGCACTGTCTGAGAGAAATGTCTTAGTTTAGGGTTAGTGTTCATGTTAGGGGTTAGGGCAAGGGTTAGGAGATAGTGCTAGCATTAGCTTTAGGGTTCGGGTTAGGATTAGGGTTGTGCTCAGTGATGGGATGTGTGAATAGGTGAGGGTTAAATTTAGGGCACCATACCAATTTGAAACATCTTGCAGAGTCTTAGGCCAGTATCTGAGGTTAGGGTTGGGATTAGTGTTTGGTTTAGGGGTTAGGGCTAGGTTTAGGGTTAGAGTTTGGCTTAGGATTCGTGTTGTGCCCAGGGTTAGGGTTAGGATTAGGGTTTGAGGTTAGGGCTAGGGTTTCATTTAGGTTTCGAGTTAGGGTTAGGGTTGTGCTCAAGGATGGGATGTGTGAAGGGGTGAGTGATAAATTTAGGGCACCATACATATTTGAATCAACTTGCAGCTTCTGAGTGCAGAGTCTGAGGCAATGGTTAGAGTAAGGGTTAGTGTTAGTAGTTAGGGCTAGGATGAGGGTTAAGTTTCCTGTTAGGGTAAGGATTGTGCTCCGGGATGGGATGTGTGAATGTGTGAGGGTTAAATTTAGGGCATCCTACAAATTTGAATCAACTTGCAGTGTTTGAAGGCAGTGTCTGATGTTAGGGTTAGTGTTAGGATTAGTGTTAGGGGTTAGGGCTAGGGTTAGGATTAGGGTTAGGTTTCGGATTTGGGTTAGGGTTGTGCTCAGAGATGGGATCTGTGCCTGGATGAGGGTTAAAGTTAGGGCACCATACAAATTTGAATCAACTTGCAGTGTCAGAGGGCAGTGTCTGAGTTTAGGGTAGGGTTATTTTAGGGTTAAGGGTTAGGGATAGAATTAGGGTTAGGGAAGAATTAGGGTTATAGTTGTGCTCATGGATGGGGCCTGTTCATTGGTGAGGGTTAAAGTTAAGTCACCATAAAAATTTGATTGAACTCGCAGTGTCTGAGTGCATTGTATGAAGTTTGCATTAGGGTTAGTGTTTGTGGTTAGGGCTAGGGATAGGTTTAGGGTTCGGATTAGGGTTAGTGTTGTGCTAAAGGAAGGGATCTGTGCATGGGAGAGGTTTAAATTTAGTACACCATACGAATTTAAATTAACTTGCAGTGTATGCGTATGGTATCTGTGATTAGGGCTAGGGTTATGGTTAGTGTTGGGTTAGGGTTAGGGTTGTACTCAGGGATGGGATGTCTGAATAGGTGAGGGATAAACTTAGGACACCATACAAATTTGAATCAACTGCAGTATCTGAGGTCAGGGTCTGAGGTTAGTTTTATGGTTAGAGTTAGGGTTTGGGGATAGGGTTCATGTTAGGGTTGGGGTTGCACACAGGGATGGGATCTGTGCATGGGTGAGGGTTAATATTAGGGTACCATACAAATTTGTATCAACATGCAGTGTCTGAGAGTAGTGATTTTGGTTACAGTAAGGGTTAGGGTTAGGGTTAGGGGTTAGACGAGTGTTCGTTCTTGGGTTCGGGTAAGGGTTATGGTTGTGCTCAGTGTAAGGATGTGTGAATGGGTGAGGGTTAAAGTTAGGGCACAATACAAATTTGAATCAACTTGCAGTGTCTGAGGGCAGTGTCAGAGTTTAGGGTTAAGGTTATGGTTAGGGTTAGGGGTTAGGGCTAGGGTTAGTGGACAGGGCTCGGGTTAGGGCTAGGGCCAGGGGTAGGGTTATGGTTGTGCTCAGGGATGGGATGTGTGAATGAGTGATGGTTAATTTTAGGGCACCATACAAATTTGAATCAACTTCCAGCGTCTGAGTGCAGTTTCTGGGTTTAGGGTTAGGGTTTGTGTTAGGGGTTAGGGCTAGGGTTGGGTTAATTTTGAGTTAGGGTTAGGGTTGTGCTTAGAGATGGGATTTGTGCATGTGTGAGGGTTATAGTTAGGGCAGCATACAAATTTGAATCTACTTGCAGTGTCTGAGGGCACAGTCTGAGTTTAGTGTTCAGGTTAGAGTTAGAGTTAGAGGTTAGGGCTAGAGTTAGGGGTAAGGGCTATGGCTAAGTTTAGGGTTCGAGTTGGGGTTAGGGTTGTGCTCAAGGATGGGATGTGTGAAGGGTTGAGGGCTAAATTTGGGGCACCATACAAATTTGAATCAAGTTGCAGCTTCTGAGTCCAGGGTCTTTGGTAAGGGTTACAATTAGGGTTAGTTTTAGTGGTGAGGACTAGGGTTAGGTTTAAGGTGACTGTTAGGGTTAGGGTTGTGCTCAGTGATAGGATGTGCATGGGTGAGCATTAAATTTAGGGCACCATACAAATTTAAATCCACCTGCAGTGTTTGGGGGAGTGTCTGAGGATAGGTTTAGGGTTAGGGGTTAGGGGTTAGGGCTAGGGTTAGGGTTAGGTTTCAGGTTAGTGTTAGGGTTGTGCTCAGGGATGGGATCTGTGCATGGGTGAGGGTTAACGTTAGGACACCATACAAATTTGAATCAACATGCCTTGTGTGAGCACTGTGGTTGTTGTTATGGTACATGTTAGGGTTAGGGTTAGGGTTTAGGGCTAGCTTTAGGGTTAGAGTTTGGATTAGAGTTAGACTTGTGCCAACTGATGGGATCTGTGAATGGTGAGGGTTAAATTTAGGGCACCATACAAATTTGAATCAACTTGCAGTGTCTCAAGTCAGTGTCTGAGGTTAGGGTTAGGCATGAGGCCTAGGCTTAGCAGTTAGGGCTAGTGTGAGGGTTAGGTTTCGAGTTATGGTTAGGATTGTGTTCAAGGATGGGATATGTGAATGTGTTAGGGTTAAATTTAAGGCACCATACAAATATGAATCAACATGCAGAGTCTGAGGGCAGAGTCTGAGGTTAGGGTTAGTGTTAGGGATAGGGTTAGGGTTTGAGTTTGGGTTAGGGTTGTGCTCAGGGATGAGATCTGTGCATGGGTAAGGCTTAAAGTGAGGGCACCATAAAATTTCAGTCACTTGCAGTGTCTGAGGTTAGTGTCTGTGGATAGGATTAGGGTTAGTGTTAGGAGTTAGGGCTAGGGTTAGGGTAATGGTTCATGTTAGGGTTAAGGATTGTCTCAAGGATGGGATCTGTGCATTGGTGATGGTTATAGTTAGGGTAACATACATTTTTGAATATACTTGAGGTGTCTGAGCACAGGGTCTGAGGTTATGGTTAGGGTTAGGTTTAGGCTTAGGGGTTATGGTTAGGGTTAGGTTTTGGGTTCCAGTTAGTGTTAGGCTTATGCTCAGGGATTGGATCTGTGCATGGCTGAGGGTTAAAATTAGGGCAACATACATATTTGAATGAACTTAGTGTCTGAGGGCACTGTTTGAGTTTAGGTTAGGGGTAGAGTTAGGCGTAGGGGTTAGGGCTTGGGTTAGGGCTGGTTTTGGATTAGGGTTAGGGTTGTGCTCAGGAATGGTATCTGTGTATGTTAAGTGTTAAAGTTAGGGCACTGTACCAATTTGAATCAATTTAATTTTTCTGAGCACAGAGTCTGAGTTTAGGGATAGGTTTAGGATTAGAATTAGGGTTTAGGGCTAGCATTAGCATTAGGGTTCCTGTGAGGCTTAAGGTAGTGCTCAGGAATATGATCTGTGCATGTGTAAGTGTTAAATTTAGGGTACAATATAAATTTATATCCATTTGAATTTTCTGAGGGCAGTGTCTGATTTTAGGGTTAAGGTTAGGGTTAGGTTTAGGTGTTATGGCTGGGGTTAGGGTTAGGGTTCAGGTTAGGGTTAGGGTTGTGCTCAGGGATGGGATGTGTGAATGGGTGATGGTTAAATTAAGGGCACCAAACAAATTTGAATCAACTTGCAACTTCTGAGTTCATGGTCTGAAGTAAGGGTTAGGGTTAGGGTTAGCGTTAGTGGTTAGCCCTCGGGTTAGGGTTAAGTTTCGGCCTAGGGTTAGGGTTGTGCTCAGGGATGGGATCTGTGCATGGTTGAGGAATAAAGTTAGTGCACCATATATATTTGAATCAACTTGCAGTTTCTGAAGGCAGTTTGCATCCTTAGGGTTAGGGTTAATTTTAGGGTTAATGTTTAGGGCTAGGCTTAAGGTTAGGATTCAATTTAGGGTTATCGTTGTGTTAACAGATGGGATCTGTGCATGAGTGACGGTTAAAGTCAGGGCACATACAAATTTGAATCAACTTTCATTGTCTGAGTGCAGTGTATGAGGTTAGGGTAAGGGATGGAATTAGGGTTAGGGGTTAGGGTTAGGGTTCAGGTTAGGGTTTGGGTTATGCTCAAGGAGGGGATCTGTGTATGGGTGAGGGTTAAAGTTAGGGCACTATAAAAATTTGAATGAACTTGCAGCATTGGAGGGTAGTGTCATACGTTTGGGTTAGTGTTAGCGTTAGGGTTAGGGGTTAGGGCTAAGGATAGTGTTACTATTTGTTTTAGGGTTAGGCTTGTGCTCAGGATGGCATCTGTGCATGTGTGAGAGTTAAGGTCAGGCACCATACAAATTTGTATCAACTTGCAGTGTCTGAGGGCAGTGTCTGTGTTCAGGGTTTGGATTAGGGTTAGGGTTAGGGGTTAGGGCTAGGTTTAGGGTTTAGGTTTCGTGTTAGGGTTAGGTTTATGCTCACAGATGGGATCTGTGCATGGATGAGGGTTAAAGTTAGGGCACCATAAAAATTTGAATCAACTGGTACTGTCTGAGGTCAGTGTTAGTGGTTAGTGTTAAGGTTATGGTTAGGGTTACTGGTTAGGTCTAGGGATAGGGCTATCATTAGCATGAGGGATAGGGTTGTGCTCAGTGATGGAATCTCTGCATGGGTGAGGGTTAAAGTATGCCAACATACAAATTTGAATCAACTTGCAGTGTGTGAAGGCAGTGTCTGAATTTATGGTTAGGTTTAGGGTTAGTGGTAGGTGTTAGGGCTAGGGTTAGGGATTAGGGCTAGGGTTCTGGTTAGTGTTAGGGTTGGGCTCAGGGATGGGATATGTGAATAGGTGAGGGTTAAATTTAGGATACCATACAAATTTGATCAACTTGCAGCATCTGAGGGCAGTGTTGAGGTTAGGGCTACATTTAGGTTTACTTTTAGGGGTTAGGGCTAGGGTTAGGGTTAGGATTTGGCTAAGTGATATGGATGGGCTCAGTGATTGGCTCTGTGCTTGGTTGAGTGATAAAGTTAGGGCACGATACAAATTTGAATTAACTTGCTGTGTCTGAGGTTATGGTTAGGGTTATGTTTAGGGTTAATTGTTAGGGATAGGGTTAGGGTTAGGATTCGTGTTAGGGTAAAATTTTTGCTCAGGGATAGGATCTGTGCATGGGTGAGGGTTAAAGTTAGGACACCATGCAAGTTTGAATCAACTTGCAGTGTTTCAGTGCAGTGTCAGTGGTTAGGGTTAGGGTTCAGATTAAGTTTAGGTGTTAGAGCTAGGGTTAGGGTTATGGATAAGGTTAGTGTTCTGTTTGTTCTCTGATGGGATCTGTGCATAAGTGAGTGTTAATGTTAGGACAACATTGAAGTTTGGATCAACTTGCAGTGCTTTGGGTCAGTTTCTGTGTACAGGGTTAGGGTCAAGGTTAGGGATATGTTCACGGATGGGATCTGTTCATGTGCGAGGGTTGAGGTTAGGACACCATGAAAATTTGAATCACCTTCCAGTGTCTGAGGGTAGTGTCTGTGGTTAGGTTTAGAGTTTGGGTTAGGGCTATGGTTAGGGTAATTTTTCAGGATACAGTTAGGGTTGTGCTCAGCGAGGGGTTCTGTGCATGGGTGAAGGTTAAATTTAGGGCACCATACAAATTTGAATCAACTTGCAGTGTCTGAGAGCAGTGCCTGTGTTTAGGGTTAGGGTTCAGGTTATGGTTAGGAGTTAGTGCTAGGGTTATGGTTATGGATCTAATTAGGGATATGGTTGTTCTCTGGGATGGGATCTGTGCATGGGTGAGGATAATGTTAGGGCACCATACAAGTTTGAATCAACTTGCAGTGTCTGAGGGCTGAGTCCGTGGTTAATTAGGGTTAGGGTTGGGAGTTAGGGTTATGGTTACAGTTAGGACTAGGGTAATTGTTAGCTTTCAGGTTAGGGTAGGGGTTGTGCCCACAGATGTGTTCTGTGCAAGGGTGAGGGTTAAATTTAGGGCTCCATACAAATTTGAATCATTTTGCAGGGTCTGAAGACAGTGTCTGAGTTTAGGAATAGGGTTAGGGTTAGGGTTGGTGGTAAGGGCAAGGTTTAGGGTTAGGGTTTGGTTTAGGGTTAGGGTTGTACTCAGAGATGGGATTTGTGCATGGGTGAGGGTTAAATTTAGGGCACCATACATATTTGTGTCAACTCCTGTGTGTGAGGGCAGTGTCTGAGTTTAGGTTTATGGTTACGATTTGGGTTAGGAGTTATGGCTAGGGTTAGGGGTTATGGCTAGGGTTAGGTTTAGGGTTAGGTTTCTGCTCAGATATGGGATATGAATGAGTGAGGATTAAATTTAGGGCACCATACAAATTTGAATCAATTTGCAGCATTTCAGGGTAGTGTCTGAGGTAAGGGTTGGGCTGGGGTTAGAGTTAGGGGTGAGGGCTAAGGTTAAGGTTAGGGTTTGGTTTAGGTTTAGGGTTGTGCTCAGGGATGGGATCTGTGCATGTATGAGGGTTAAAGTTAATGCAATATATGTATTTGAATCACCTTGCAGTGTCTGAGGGCAGTGTCTGTGGTTAGGGTTAGGGTTAGGGTTAGGGGTTAGGGCTCGTGTTAGAGTTAGGTTTAGAGTTAGGGTTAGCATTGTGCTCACAGATGGGATCTGTGCATAGGTGAGGGTTAAAGATAGTGCACCATACAAATTTGAATCCACGTGCAGTGTCTGAGTGTCTGTGTTTAGAGTTAGGGTAAGAGTTAGGGTTAGATGTTAGGGCTAGGGTTAAGGGTTAGAGCTAGTGTTAGGCTTAGGGTTTGGCTTAGTGTTACAGTTGTCCTCATTGATGAGATGTGTGAATGGGGGAAGGTTAAATTTGGGTCACCATACAAATTTGAATCTTCTTGCAGAGTCTGAGGGTAGTGTTGAAATATAGGGTTAGGGTAAGGGGTTAGGGCTAGAGTTAGATTTAGAGTTCAGTTTAAGATTATGGTTGTACTCAGGGAATGGATCTGTGCGTGGGTGAGTGTTAAAGTTAGGGCACCATACAAATTTATATCAACTATCAGTGTCTGAGTTTTGGGTTACCATTATGGTTTGGCTAGGGGTTAGGGCTAGGATTAGGGTTAGGGTTCAAGTTAGTGTTAGGGTTCTGCTTATGGATGGGATATGTGCAATGCAGATGATTAAAGTTGGGGAACCATACAACTTGAATCAACCTGCCGTGTCTGAAGGCAGTATCTGAGGTCAGGGTTAGGGTTAGGGTTAGGTACATGGCTTAGGGCTAAGGTTAGGTTTAGGGTTCAGGTTAGGGTTAGAGTTGTGCTCTGGGATGGGATATGTGCATGACTGAGGGCTAAAGTTAAGGCACCATACACATTTGAATCAACGTGGAGTGTCTGAGAGCAGTGTCTGTGGTTAGGTATTGGGTTCAGGTTAGGGGTAAGGGCTAGGTTTAGGGTAAGGTTTCATGTTAGCATTAGGGTGGTGTTCACTGATGGGATCTGTGCATGGGTGAGGGTTAAAGTTAGGTTACCATACAAATTTGAATCAACTTGCAGTGTCTGCTGGCAGTGTCTGAGGTTAGTGTTAGGGTTAGGCTTAGGGTTTACAGTTAGAGCTATGGTGAGGGTTAGAGTTATGGTTAGAGTTAGAGTCATGCTCAGGAATGGAATCTATGAATAGGTGAGGGTAAAACTTAGGACACCATACAAATTTGAATCAACTTGTAGTGTCTGAGTGCTGTGTCTGAATTTAGGGTTAGGGTTAGGATTAGAGTTAGTGGTTAGGGATAGTTTTAGGGATAGGGTTCAGGTTAGTGTTGAAGTTGTGCTCAGAGGTGGGATCTGTGCATGTGTGAGAGTTAAAGTTAGGGCACAATACAAATTTGAATCAACTTGCAGTGTCTGAGGGCTGTGTCTGTGGTTATGGTTAGGGTAGGTTTAGAGTTAGGGTTAGGGGTTAAGGCTAGGGTTAGGGGATAGGGCTAGTTGTTGGGTTAGGGCTCTGGTTAGGGTTAGGGTTGTGCTCAGGAATGGGATGTGTGAATGGTTGAGTGTTAAATTTAGGGCACCATAAAAATTTGACTCAACTTGCAGCTTATGAGTTCAGTGCCTGAGGTTAGTGTTAGTTTTAGGGTTTGGTTTGAATTCGGTGTTAGGGCTACAGTTAGGTTTAGGGTTCTGCTTAGGGTTGGGGTTGTGCTAATGGATAGGATCTGTGCATGGGTGAGGGTTGAAGTTAGGGCACCATACAAATTTGAATCAACTTTCAGGGTCTGAGTGCAGAGTCTGAGTTTAGGGTAAGGGTAGGGTTAAGGATAGGGGTTAGGGTTAGTTTTAGGTTTAGTGTTTGGGTTAGGGTTGTGCTCTGGGATGGGAACTATGCCTTGGTGTGGTTTAAAGTTAGGGCTCAATACAAATTTGAATCAACTTGTAGTGTCTGTGGGCAGAGTCTGCCTTTACCGTTAGGGTTATAGTTTAGGACTAGGGTTAGGGTTAGGGTTAGGGTCAGCTTTTGGTTGGGCTCATTGACGAGATGTGTAAATGGGTTATGGTTAAATTTAGGGCACTATGTAAATTTGAATCAACTTGAAGTGTCTGAGGGCAGTATCTGTGGTTAGGTATAGGGTTAGGCTTAGGGTTAGGGGTTAGGACTAGGATTAGGTTTAGGGTTTGAATTAGGGTTAGGGTTGTGCTCATGGATGGGATCTGTGCATGGGTGAGGGTTAAATTTAGTGCACCATAGAAATTTGAATCAACTTCCAGTGTATGAAACCAGTATTTGAGCTTATATTTAGTGTTAGTGTTATGGATAGGGGTTAGTGCTACGGTTAGGGATAGGGTTCTGGTTAGGGTTAGGGTTGTGCTCAGGGATGGGATCTGTGCATGTGTGAGGGTTAAAGTTAAGGCATCATACAAATATGAATCATCTTGCAGTGTCTGAGGGGAGTGTCTGTGTTTAGGGTTAGGGTTAGTGGTTATGGCTAGGGTTAGGGTTAGGGATCGGGTGAGGGTGAGAGTTATGATCACGGTTGAGATCTGTGTATGGGATAGTGTTAAAGTGAGGGCCCCATACATATATGAATCAACATCCAGTGTTTGAGGGCAGTGTCTGAATTTATGTTTGGGTTTAGGGTTAGGTTAGGGGTTATGACTATGGTTAAGGAGAGGATTCGGGTTAGGGTTAGGGTTATACTCAAGGATGGGAACTGTGCATGGGTGAGGGTTAAGTTAGGGCACCATACAAATTTCAAATCAAATTTTCAATCATTGTCTGAGGGCAGTGTCTGAGATTAAGTTTAGGGTTAGTGTTAGTGTTAGGGGTTAGGGCTAGGGTTAGTGGTTAGGGCTAGGGTTAGGGGTTAGGGCTAGGGTTAGGGTTAAGGTTATGGATGAGCTCAGGGATGGGAAGTGTGTATTGGTGAGTATTCAATTTAGGGCACCATGCAAATTTGTAGCAACATGTGGTGTCTGATGTCAGTGTGTGAAGTCAGGGTTAGGGTTATGGTTAAGTTTAGGTGTTAGGGCCAGTGTTAGGGTTACATTTAGGGTTAGCATTAAGGTTCTGCTCACAGATGGGATCTTTGCATGGGTGAGGGTTAAAGTTAGGGTACCATACAAATTTCAATCATCTTGAAGTGTCTAAGGGCAGTGTCTGTGTTTAGGTTTAGGATTAGTGTTAAGGGTTAGGGCTAGGTTTAGATTTCAGGTTCTGGTTAGGGTAATGGTTGTGCTCACAGTTGGGTTCTGCACATAGGTGAGGGTTAAAGTTAAGGCACCATACAAATTTGAATCACTGTGAAGTGTCTGAGGGCATTGTCTGCTTTAATGTTAGGGTTAGGGTTAGGGGTTGAGACTATGGTTAGGTTTAGGGTTGGGGTTAAGGTTAGGGTTGTGCTCAGGGATGGGATCTGTGTATGGTGGAAGGTTAAAGTTAGGGCACAATAAAAATTTGAATCAACATGCTGTGTCTGTGTGCAGTCTCTGAGTTTAGGTTGAGGGTTAAAGATAGGGTTAGGAGTTAGGGCTAGGTTTAGGTGTAGCATTCTGATTAGGGTTTGGGTTGTGCTCAGATATGGGATGTTTGAATGGGTGAGTGGTAAATTTAGGGTACCATACAAATTTGAATAAATTTGCAGTATCTGAAGGCAGGGTCTGAGTTTATGTTTAGGGTTAGGGTTAGCTTTAGGGGTTTGGGCTAGGGTTACTGGTTAGGGCTAGCGCTAAGGTTAGGGTTCGTGTTAGGTTTAGGATTGTGCTCAGGGATGGGATATGAGAATGTGTGAGGGTTAAATTTAGGGGACCATACAAATTTGAAACAACTTGCAGCATCTGAGGGCAGCATCTGAAGTTAGGGTGAGGGGTAGGGGTAGGGGTAGGGTTTTGGCTAGGGTTAGGGTTAGGGTTGTGCTCACGGATAGTATCTGTGCATGGGTGAGGGTTAACTTCAGGTCACCATACAAATTTGAATCAACAAGCACTTTCTGAGGGCAATGTCTGAGTTTAGTGTTAGGGTTAAGGTTAGGATTAGGGGTTACAGCTAGGGTTAGTGTTAAGGGTTAGGGCTAGGGTTAGGGTTATGGTTCAGGTTAGGTTTAGGGTTGTACTCAGGGATTGGATGTGTGAATATGTGAATGTTAAATTTAGGGCACCAAACATATTTGAATCAACTTGCAGGGTGTTGTTCTGTGCCTAAATTTAACATTCGGGTTAGGGTTAGCATTAGGCGTCTGGGCTAGGGTTAAGTGTTATGGGTAGTATTAGGGTTGGAGTTTGGGTTAGGGACAGGGTTGTGCTCAGTGATGGGGTCTGCACATGGTTGAGGGTTAAATTAGGGCATCATACAAATTTGAGTCAACATGCAGTGTCTGAGGCTAGTGTCTGAGTTTAGGGTTTGGTTTAGTGTTTGGGTTAGGGGTTAAAGTTTGCGGCTGGGGTTGGGTTTAGGGTTCTCCTTAGGGTTAGGGTTAGGGTTAGGGTTGCGTTCTCGGATGGATGTGTGCATGAGTGAGGGTTAATGATAGGGCAACATACAAATTTGAATCAACTTGCAGTGTCTGAGTGCAGTTTCTGTGGTTAGGGTTAGTGTTAGGGGTTAGGGCTATGGTTAATGTTAGGGATCGGGTTATCTTTAGGGATGTGTTCAGGGATGGGAGAGTGTTAAAGTTAAGGCACCATACAAATTTGAATCAGCTTTCAGTTTCTGAAGGCAGTGTCTGGATATTGTTAGGGTTAGGGTTAGGGTTTAGGGTTAGTGGTTAGGGTTAGGGTTAAGCTTAGGGTTCAGGTTAGGGTTAGGTTTGTGCTAAGGGATGGGATCTGTGCATGGGTTATTGTTAATGTTATGGCACCATACAAATTTGATTTAACTTGCAGTGTCTGTGGGCAGGGTCTATATTTAACGTTGGATTAGGGTTAGGGACAGGGTTTAGGTCTAGGGTTAGTGGTATGGCTAGGGTTAAGTTTAGAGTTCAGGTTATTGTTAGGGTTATGCTCAGGGATGGGATCTGTGAATGGGTGAGGATTAAATTTAGGGCACCATATAAAATTTGTATTAAGTCTCAGTGTCTGAGTATAGGGTTAGGATTAGGGTTTGTGTTATGTGTTAGGACTAATATTAGGGTTAGGGTTACAGTTTGTATAGGATTAGGGTTGTGCTCAGGGTTGGGGTCTGAGTATGGATGATGGTTAATATCAGGACACCATACATATATGAATCAACGTGCAGTGTCTGAGGACAGGGTCTGAGGTTAGGGTTAGGGATTGGGTTAGTTTTATGTATTAGGGTTAGGTTTGGATTAGTGCTAGGGTTATGTTCACAGATGGGAAATGTGCATGGGTGAGGTTTAAAGCAGTGCACCATACAAATTTGTATCAACTTGCATCTTCTGAAGGCAGTGCCTGAGATTAGGTTTAGGGTTATGGATAGGGTTAGGAGTTAGGGCTATGGCTAATGTTAGGGTTCTCATTAGGGATAATGTTGTGCTCAGAGCTGGGATCTGTGCATGAGCAAGGGTTAGAGTTAGGGCACCATACAAATTTGAATCACCTTGCAGCTTGTGAGGGTATTGTCTGAGGTTACAGTCAGGGTTAGGGTTATGGTTAGTAGTTAGGGATAGGGTTAGTGTTAGAGTTTGAGTTAGGGTTAGTGTTGTGATTAGGGATGGGATCTGTGCATGGAAGAGGGTTAAAGTTAGGGCACCATAAAAATTTGATTCAAATTGAAGTGTCTATGGGCAGGGTATGAGTTTAGGGTTAGGGTTAGGGTTACGATTATGGGTTAGATCTAGTGTTCGATGTTAGGGCTAGGGTTAGGGTTAGTGTTTGCATTAGGGTAGGGTTGTGCTCAGGGATGTGATCAGTGGATGGATGAGGGTTAAAGGTAGGACACCATACAAATTTGAATCAACTTGCAGTGTCTGAGGACAGTGTCTGAGGTTAGGGTTAGGGTTAGTTTTAGGGTTAGGGTTAGTGTTCACGTTAGAATTAAGGTGGTGCTCAGGGGTTGGATCTATGCATGGGTGAGGGTTAAAGTTAGGGCACCATACAAATTTGTATCAACTTGCAGTGTCTGAGGGCAGTGTCTGAGGTTAGGGTTATGGATAGGTTTAGGGTTAGGGGTTAGGGCTAGTGTTAGGGTTAGGGTTTGTTTATGTTTAGGGTTATGGGTTAGGGCTAGGGCTAGGGTTAGGGTTAGGGTTAAGGTATGGTCAAAATATGTATTTTACTTTATCCGTGAATCTTTGTGATAAACATGCCTGGGCCATTGAAAACTTGTTCAACTCTGTCAAATAAATCTTGAGAAGGCATGCCTTTTCTCCTGCTTGCATGGTGAGAATTTACCACAACATTCATCCTTGTGCACCATGGTCTTTCCTTGGTATGGCAAAAGAAACATGCATGTGTATGTCGGCCATCCTGTGTTGTCCAAGGCTGACCAGTGGAAACAATTTTCCCCTTATATAATTTCGTGTTACCCAGAACCTGCTTCATCACAGCATCTTTACATTTTGTTGTAGAAGTACGTTCCCATTTATCCAGACCCCCATAACCCTCAATAGTGTTAGGGTTAGGGTTAGAGTTAGGCCTAGGTTTAGGGTTACATTTAGGGTTAGGGTTAGGGTTGTGGACAGGGATGGGATCTGTGCATGGGTGAGGGTTAAGGTTAATGCACAATACAAAGTTGAATCAACTTGCAGTGTCTGAGGTTAGGGTTAGGGTTTGTCTTAGGGTTTGGGGTTAGGGCAAGTGTTAGGTGTTAGGGCTAGGATTAAGGTTAGGGTTCAGTTTAGGACTAGGGTTGTGCTCAGGGATGGGATGTGTGCATGGATGAGTGTTAAATTTAGGGCACCATAGAAATTTGAATCAACTTGCAGCATCTGAGGGCAGAGTTTGAGGTTAGGGTTAGGGTTCTGGTTAGCAGTCAGGATTGGGGTTTAGGGTTTTGGTTCAGGTTAAGGTTAGGGTTGTGCTCAGGGATAGGATCTGTGCATGGGTGAGGGATAAAGATAGGTCACCATACAAATTTGAATCAAATGGCAGTGTCTGGAGTTAGGGTTAGGTTTAGCATTTGGGATAGGGGTTAGGGCTAGGGATAGGGTTAGCGTTTGTTTTAGGGTTAGGGTTGTGCTCACAGATGGGTTCTGTGCATGGGTGAGGGTTAAAGTTATTGCACCATACAAATTTGAATCAACTTCCAGTGTCTAAGTTCAGTAGGTCTAGTTGCACTCTAGATTGTAAATTTTCTCCAAGTATTGGTCTACCATCCCATTGGTTTTGGTATAGGGTTGGTTGATTCACAAACTATAAGCTAATTCAAAAATTCCAAGACCGAACAGGCCAGGATGATTAGCAAAACAACCTTTTGAACCATTTTTTCTTCATTAATGCCAGTAATATTTAAGACAACACAGTCAATGCCTGATTGTGTGAAATTGAAGCAATTATGGGAGAAATTGGGATACACCTCTGAGGAGTTGGCATGCTGAAGGAGGTTGAAAATGTCTAATTCTACCTCAGAAAATGTATTCCCCCTGTAGAACAGAGGGACCAGGAAAAGTCTGTTAGGATTATGGTTTGGGTTAGGGTTAGTGTTTGGTTAAGTTCAAAATATCTTTCTTACTTTATTTGTGAATCTCTGTGATAAACATGCATGGGCCATTGAAAACTTATTCAACTCTCTCAAAGAAGTCTTGAAAAGGAATGACTTTTCTCCTGCTTGCATGGTTAGAATTTACCACAACACTCATCCTTGTGCACCATGGTCTTTCCTTGGTATGGCAAAAGAAACGTGTGTGTGCGTGTGCGTGTGTGTGTGTGTGTGTGTGTGTGTGTGTGTGTGTGTATGTGTCGGCCATCCTTGTTGTCCAAGCCTGACCAATTGAAATAATATTCTCCTTAGATAATTTCGTGTTACCTGGGACCTGCTTTAGCACAGCATCTTTACCTTTTGTTGTAGAAGCAGATTCCCATTGATCCTGATACCCATTACCCTCAATAGTGTTAGGGTTAGGGCTAGGGTTATGGTTAGGCCTAGGGTTACAGTAAGGATTAGGGTTAGGGGTAGGTTTATGAACAGGGATGGGAACTGTGCATGGGTGAGGGTTAAGGTTAGTGCACCATATAAATTTGAATAAACTTGCAGTGTCTGTAGTTGGGGTCACAGTTAATGTTAGGGTTTGGCATTAGGGCTAGGATTTGTAGCTAGGGCTAGGGTTAGGGTTGGGTTTGGGTTAGGTTTAGGGTTGTGCTCAAGGATGGGATGTGTGCATGGGTGAGAATTAAAGTCAGGGCACCATACAAATTTGAATCCACTTGCAGTGTCTGAGGGCAGTGTCTGAGGTAAGGGTTAGAGTTAGGGTTAAAGTTATAGATTAGGGCTAGGGTTAGGGTTGGGGCTTAGGTTAGTGTTAGGTTTGTGCTCAGGGATGAGATCTGTGCATGGGTGAGGGTTAAAATTAGGGCACCATAAAAATTTGAATCAACATGATTTGTTTGAAGGCAGTGTCTGAGATTAGGGATAGGGTTAGGTTTAGCGTTAAGGGTTGGGTTAGGGTAGTGCTCATGGATGGGATCTGTGCATGTGTGAGGGTTAAATTAAAGGCAACTTCAAATTGGAATCAACTTGCAGTGTCTGAGAACAGTGTCTGAGTTTAGTTTTAGTGTTAGGGTTAGGGGTTGGGGTTAGGGTTAGTGTTAGTGTTAAGGTTGTGCACAGGGATGGGATCTGTGCATGGGTGAGGGTTAAAGTTAGGGCACTATACAAATTTGAATCCACTTGCTGTGTCTGAGGGCAGTGTCTGAGATTATGGTTAGGGTTAGGGGTTAGGGCTATGGTTAGAGTTAGGGTTGTGCTCAGGCATGGGATCTATGTATGGGTGTGGGTTAAAGAAAGGGCAGCATATAAATTTGAATCAGCTTGCAGCGTCTGCAGGCAATGTCTGAGTTGGAGGTTATGGACAGGGTTAGTTGTTAGAGCTATGGTTAGTGTTAGGGTTCAAGTTAGTGTTAGGGTTTTGCTATGGGATGGCATCTGTGAATGAGTGAGGGGTAAAGTTAGGGCTCCATAAAAATTTGAATCAACTTGCAGTATTTTAGGGCAGTGTATGAAGTTAGGGTTTGTGTTAGGGTTTAGGCCATGTGTTAGGGATAGTGTTGTGCTCAGGGATGGGATTTGTGTATGGGTGAGGTTTAGAGTTTGGGAATCATACAAATTTGAATCAACTTGCAATGTCTGAGTTCAGTAGGTATAGTTGTACTCTAGATTGTAAATTTTCTCCTTGTATTGGTCTACCATCCCCTTGGTTTTGGCGTAGGTTTGGTTGATTCAAAAAATGTAAGCTAATTCAAAAAGACCAAGATGGACCAGGGAATGATGATTACCAAAACAATCATTTGAATAATTCTTGTCTTCAGTAATAACAGTAACATTTAATCCAACACAGTAAATGTCTTATTCTGTGAAATTGAAGCAATTATGGGGGAAATTATGGGGATTCCCCTCTGAGGTTTAGTATGATGAAGGAGGTTGAAAATGTCTAATTGAACCTGAGAAAATATATTCATCCAGGTATAACAGGAGTACAAGGAAAAGTCAGTTAGTGTTAGGGTTAGGTTTAGGGTTAGGGTTAGGGGTTCTGGCTAGGGTTAGGGGTTAGTGCTAGGGTTCGGTTTAGGGTTAGCTTAAGGGTAGGGTTGTGCTCAAGAATGGGATGTGTGCATGCGTGAGGGTTAAAGTTGGGGCACCATAGAAATTTGTATCAACTTGCAGCATCTGAGGGCAGTGTCTGAGGTTAAGGTTAGGGTTAAGTTTAGGGTTAGGTGTTAGGGCTAGGGTTAGGATTAAGCTGAGGGTTAGGGTTGTGCTTAGGTTTGGGATCTGTGCATCAGTGAGGGTTACATTTAGGGTGCCATACAAATTTTAATAAACTTGCAGTGTCAGAGGGCAGAGTCTGAGGCTAGGGTTATGGTTAGGGTTAGGTTTAGAGGTTAGGGTTAAGGTTAGAGTTAGGGATCAGGTTAGGGTTAGGGTTGTACTCAGGGATGGGTTCTGTGCATGTGTTAGGGTTAAACTTAGAGTATCAAAGAAGTTTGAGTCATCTTGTACTGTCTAAGGGCATTGTCTGAGGTTAGGGTTGGGATTAGGTTTAGGGTTAGTGGTTAGGGCTAGGGTTAGGTTAGGGTTAGAGTTAGGGCTGTGCTCAGGGGTGGAATTTGTGAATTGGTGAGGGTTAAAGTTAGAGCACCATACAAATTTGAATCACTTTCCAGTGTCTGAGTTCAGTATATCTAGTTGCACTCTAGATTGTAAGTTTTCTCCAAGTATTGGTTTACCATCCCATTGGTTTTGGTATACATTTGGTTGATTCACAAAATATAAGCTAATTCAAAAAGGCCATGATGGAACAGGAAAGGATGATTATGAAAACACCCATTTGAACCATTCTTGTCTTCAGTAATGCCAGTAATATTTAAGCCAAAAGTATAAATGTCTGATTGTGGGAAAGTGAAACAATTATGGGGGAAATTGGGATACCGCTGTGAGGATTTAGCACACTGAAGGAGGTTGAAAATGTCTAATTGAACCTGAGAAGATGTACACATCCATGTCAAACAGGAGGACAAGTAAAAGTCATTTAGGGTTAGGGTTAGGGTTAGTGCTAGGGTAAGTTCAAAATATGTATCTTACTTTATCTGTGAATCCCTGTGGTAAACATGGCTGGGCTGTTGAAAACTTCTTCAACTCTGTCTAAGAAGTCTTGAAAAATAATGTCTTCTGCTTGCATGATTAGAATTTATGACAATATTCATCCCTGCACACCATGGTCTTTCCTTGGTATTTCAAAAGAAACATGTGTGGGTATGTCGGCCATCCTGTGTTGTGCAAGACTGACCAGTTGAAATAATGTTCCCTTAGATAATTTTGTGTTACCTAGGACCTGCTTCAACACAGCTTCTTTATCTTTTGTAGTAGAAGCAGATTCACATTTATCCTGCTCCCCATTACCATTTACAGTGTTAGGGTTAGGGTTAGGATTAGGGTTAGTCCTAGATTTAGAGTGAGGTTTAGGGTTAGGTTTAGGGCTGTGGACAAGGATGGGATCTGTGCATGGGTGCAGGTTAAGTATCATGCACCATACAAATTTCAATCAACTTGCAGTATCTGCAGTGTCGGGTGTTAGGGTTTGGGTTAGCAGTTAGGGGTTAAGGCTATGTTTAGGGGTTAGAGCTAGGGTTAGGGTTAGGGTTTTTGTTAGGATTGTGGTTGTGCTCTGGGATGGGATGTGTGCATGGGTGAGGGTTAAAGTTAGGGCACCATAAGAATTTGAATCAACTTGAAGCATCTGAGGCCAGTGTCTGAGTTTAGGGTAAGGGTTAGGGTTACGGGTTAGAGGTAGGGTTAGGTTTAGGGCTTGGTTTAGGATAAAGGTTGAGCTCAGGGATGGGATCTGTGCATGGGTGAGGGTTAATGTTAGGGTACCATACAAACTTGGATCAACTTGCAGTGTGTGAGGGCAGTGTCTGAGGTTAGGGTTAGGCTTAGGGTTAGGGGTTAGGGCTAGGGTTTGGCTTAGGATTTGGGTTAGGGTTAGGGTTGTGCTCAGGGATTGGATCTTTGCATGGGTGAGGTTTAAATTAGTGCACCATACAAATTTGAATAAACTTGCACTGTCTGATTTCAGTAGGTCTAGCTGCTCTCTAGATTGTAAATTTTCTCCATGTAATGGCCTACCATCCCATTGGTTTGGGTATAGGGTTTGTTGACTCACCAAATATAAGCTCATGCAAAAATGCCAAGACGGATCAAGAAAGGTGATTACCAAAACAACCATTTGAACCTCTCTTGTCTTCCATAATGCAATGAATATTTAAGTCAACAGAGTAAATGTTTCATTGTGTTAAATTGAAGCAATTATGGAGGGACTTGTGATACCACTCTGAGGATTTAGCACACCGAAGGGGGTTTAAAACATCTAATTTAGCCTGAGAAGATGTATTCATCTCTGTAGAACAGGAGGACAAGGAAAAGTCAGTTAGGGTTAGGTTTAGGTTTGGGTTTAGGGCTAGGGTTATGGTAAGTTCAAGATATCTATCTTACCTTATCTATGAATCTCTGTGATAAACATGACTGGGCCATTGAAAACTTGTACAACTCTGTCGAAGAAGTCTTGAAAAGGAATGCCTTTTCTCCAGCTTGCATGGTTAGAATTTACAGCAACATTCATCCTTGTGCACCATGGTCTTTAGTTGGTATGGCAAAAGAAAGATGTGTGTGTATGTCGGCCATCCTGTGTTGTCCAAGGCTGACCATTTGAAATAATATTTCCCTTAGATAAGTTGGTCTTACCTAGGACCTGCTTCAACACAGCATCTTTGCCTTTTATTTGTAGAAGCAGATTCCCATTTATCCTGATCCTGATTACCCTCCATTGTGTTAGGGTTGGAGTTAGGGTTAGGGTTAGGGCTAGTGTTAGGGTTAGGTTTAGGGTTGTGGACAGGGATGGGATCTGTGCATGGGTGAGGGTTATGGTTAGTGTACCATACAAATTTGAATCAACTTGCAGTGTCTGAGGTTAGGGTTAGGATTTAAGGCTAGGGCTAGGTTTATGGTTCATGTTAGGGTTATCAGTGTGCTCAGGGATAGGATCTGTGCATTGGTGAGGGTTAAATTTAGGGCACCATACAAATTTGAATCAATTTACAGTGTCTGAGGGCAGTGTCTTAATTTAGCATTAGGGTTAGAGTTAGGGTTAGGGTATAGGGCCAGAGTTAGAGTTAGGGTTCAGGTTCGGGTTTGGGTTAGCATTGTGGTCAGGGATGGGATTTGTGCATGGGTGAGTGTTGGGTTTAGGAGTAGGTTTTGTATTAGGGGTTAGGGTTAGTTTTAGGGTTAGTTAAGTTAGGGTTAATTTCAGGTTAAGGGTTACATTAGGGTTAGGGTTAGGGATAGGGTTATGCTTTTGGTTTAGGGTTAAGTTTAGTGTTAGGGTTAGGTAGGGTTAAGTTAGGTTTAGGGTTAGGTGTAGGGTAAGGGCTAGAGTTATGGTTAGGTTTCATGTTAGATTTAGGGTTGTGGTCAGGGATGAGATATGTGCATGGGTAAGGGTTAAAGTTAGGGTTAGGGTTTAGAGTAAGGTTTTGGGTTTGGGTTAGCATTAGGTTAGGGTTAGGGTTATGGGTAGGGTCAGGGTTAGGGTGAGGGTTGGGGTCAAGGTTAATATTTGTGAATGGGTGAGGGTTAGGTTTAGTGTTTAGGGTTATGGTTAGAGTTAGGGTTATTGTTAGTGTTAGAGGTTAGGATTAGGATTAGTTTTAGGATTTGGTAGGGTTAATGTAAGGGTTTTGGTTATGTTAGTGATAGCATTAGGGTTAGGGATAGGCTTTAGGTTTAGGGTTAAGGTTAAGGTTAGGGTTACGTTTGGTTTAGCATTAGGGGTAGGGTAGGGATCAGAGTAGGGATATGGTTAGGGAAGGTAGCTCTGCATGAATGAGTGTTAACTTTGGTGCACCATACAAATTTGACTCAACTTGCAGTGTCTGAGGTCGGTAAGTTTAGTTGCACTGCTGATTGTAAATATTCTCCAAATATTGGTGAGTATTAGGGTTAGAGTTAGGGTTATGGTTAGGGCTAAGGTTTAGGGTTAAGGCTAGGGTTAGGGGTAGTGCTGTATTCAGTGATAGGATCTGTGCATGGGTGAGGGTTAAGTTTATTGCACCATACAAATTTGAGTCAACTTGCAGTGTCTAAGTTCAGTAAATTTAGTTACACTCTACATTGTAAATATTCTCCAACTATTGGTATACCATCCTTCTGGTTTTAGTATAGGGTTGGTTGAATTGCAAAATAGAAGCTAATTCAACAAAACAAAAATGGAACAGGCAAGGATGATTACCAAAACAACAATTTGAAACTTTTTTGTCTTCATTATTGCCAGTATTATTTAAGCCACACAGTCAATGTCTGATTGGGTGAAATTGAAGCAATTATGGGAGAAATTGGGATACCCCTCTGAGGATTTACCAAGTAGAATGTGGTTTAAAATACCTAATTCAAGCTGAGAAGATGTATTGTCCTCTGTAGAGCAGGAGGACAAAGGAAATTCAATTAGGGTTAGGGTTAGGGTTAGAGTTAGCTCCAAATATATATCTGACTTTATCTGGGAAGCTCTGTGATGAATATGCATGGGTCATTGAAATCTTGTTCAACTCTGTCAAAGAAGTCTTCAGAATAATTGCCTTTTCTCCTGCTTACATAGTTAGGATTTACAGCAGCATTCATCCTTGTGCACAATGTCCTTTCCCTGGTATGGGAAAAGAAACATGTTTCTGTATTTCGGCAATCCTGTGTTGTCCATGGCCCACTAGGTGAAATAATATTCCTCTTAGATAATTTCATGTTACCTAGGACCTCCTTCAACACACCTTCTTTAGCTTTTGATCTAGAATCAGATTCACATTTAGCCTTATCCCCATTTCACTCAATAGTGTTTGGGTTGATGTTAGGGCTAGGGCTATGGTTCAGGTTAGGGTTGTGGTCAGGGATGGGATCCGTGCAGGGGTGAGTGTTAAGTTATGCTTTAGGGTTAGGGTTAGAGTTAGGGTTATGGTTAGTTTTAGGGGTTAGGCTTAGGGTTAGATATAGGTTTAGTTATTGTTAGGGATAGGGTTAGGGATAGGTTTAGGTTAGGGTTAGGTTTAGAGTTAGGGCTAGGCTTTAGGTTTGGGGGTAGGTTTAGAGGTAGGGTTAGGGTTAGGTAGGGTTAGGGCTAGGTTAGGTTTAGGGGTAGGGTAAGGATTAAGGTAAGGGTTGTGGTCAGGGCTGGGAGCTCTGTTTGGGTGAGTGTTAATGTTGGTGCAGCATACAAATTTGACTCAATTTATAGTGTCTGAGTTCAATAGGTTTGGTTGCACTGTAGATTGTAAATATTCTCCAAATGTTTGTATTCCATTCTATTGATTTTAGTATAGAGTTGGTTAATTCACAAAATATAAACTAATTCAAAAAGACCAAGACAAAACAGGCAAGTATTCTTACTAAAAGAACCATTTGAATCTTTCTTGTCTTCAGTAATTCCAGTATGATTTAAGCCAACACAATCAATGTCTGATTGTGTGAAACTGTAGCAATTAGGGGGAAATTCGGATACTCCTCTGAAGATTTAGCAAGTATAACATGGCTTAAAATGTCGCATTCAATCTGACAAGATGAATTGACCCCTATAGAGCAGGGGGACAAAGAAAAGTCAGTGAGTGTAAGGGTTCCGTTTAGGGTTAGGTCAAAATGTATATGTGACTTTTTTTGTGAATCTTTGTGATGAGCATGCCAGAGCTGTTGCTATCTTGTTCAACTTTGTTGAAGAAGCCTTCAAATGAATGTCTTTTCTCCTGCTTGCGTGGTTAGGATTATAGCAGCATTCATCCTTGTGCACAATGGCCTTTCCTTGGTATGGCAAAAAAACATGTGTGTATATGTCAGCAATCCTGTTGTGTCTAAGCCTGGCCAGTTGAAATAATGTTACCCTTATATAATTTCTTGTTACCTAGGACGTGCTTCAACACAGCTTGTTTAGCTTTTGTTCTACCAGCAAATTCACATTTACCCTGATCCCCATTACACTCAATAAGGTTAGGGTTAGGGTTGTGGTCAGGGATGAGATTTGTGTATGGGTGAGGGTTAGGGTTAGGGTTTAGGGTTAGGCTTATGGTTAATGTTAGGGTTTAGGGTTAGCCTTTGGTTCAGGGTTAGCGTTAGGGTTAGGATTATGTTTAGTGTTAGTTTTAGGGTTAGGGTTAGGCTTAGGGTTAGTTAGCATTAAGTTTAGGGTTATGGTTATGGTTAGGTTAAGGTTAGGGTTAAGTAGGCTTATGGTTTGGGTTAGGGTTATGATTAGCATAAGGTTTAGTGTTTGGTAGTGTTATGGTTAAGCGTAGGTTTAGGTTTATGGTTACAGTTGGGGTAGGATTGTGGTCAGTGTTGCGATTTGTGCATGGGTGAGGATTAAGGTTATTGCAACATACAAATTTGAATCAACTTCAGTGTCTGAGTTCAGTAAATGTAGTTGCACTCTACATTGTAAATATTCTCCAAGTATTGATATACCATCCAACTGGTGTTAATATAGGGTTGTTTGAACCACAAAATAGAAGCAAGTTCAACAAAGCAAAGAAAGAACAGGCAGGGATGATTACCAAAACAACAATTTGAATCTTTCTTTTCTTCTGTAATGCTAGTATTATTTAAGCCAACACAGTCAATGTCCAATTATGTGAAATTAATGCAGTTATGGGGGAAATTGGGATATCCCACCGAGGATTTAGTAAGTAGAATGCGGTGTAAAGTGCCAAATTCAACCTCAGAAGATGTATTTACCCATGTTGAGCAAGGGGAAAAAGAAGTGAGGGTTAGGGTTAGGGTTAGGTTAATATATATATATATATATATATATATATATATATATATATATATATATATATATATATATATATATTAATATATATGTCATATTAATATATATGTCATATTAATATATATGTCATATTAATATATATGACTTTGTGATGCACTGTTATGATCATCCCTGGGCCATTGAAACCTTGTTCAACTCTGTCGAAGAAGTCTTTAAAAGAAATGGCTTTTCTCCTTCTTGGATTGTTATGATTTACAGCAGCATTGATCCTTGTGGAAAATGGCCTTTCCTTGGTATGGCAAAAGAAATGTGTGTGTATGTCAGCAAGGCTGTGTTGTCCCAGGTGGACCATGTGAAATAATATTCCCCTTAGATAATTTCACCTTACCTAGGACCTCCTTCAAGACAGTTTCTTTAGCTTTTTTTCTAGAAGCAGATCAAATTTACCCTGATCCCCATTTCACTCAACAGTGCTAGGGTTTGGGTAAGGGTGAGGGTTAGGTTTAAGGTTAGTGTTTTGGTCAGGGATGGGATGTGTGCATGGGTAGGTTAAGGTTACTGCACCATACGAATGGGAATCAACTTGCAGTGTCTGAAGTCTATAAGTCTAGTTGCACTCTAGATTGTAAATATTCGCCAAGTATTGGTCTGGGGCTGGGATTTAGCTCAGTTGGTAGAGCACTGCGCTGCATTCTCTAAGGTCCTAAATTCAATTCTTGGCACTGAAAAATGGGAGAAGGGCCTGGCAATCCACTCCCAAGGCAATCCTGAAACAGACAGCCATTGAAAACCCTATGAGGGTCGCTATGAGTTGGATACCGACTCAACGGCACCTAACAACAACAACAAGTATTGGCCTACCATCCTATTGGTTTTAGTATAGGGTTGGTTGATTCACAAAATGGAAGCCAATTCAAAAATGTCAAGATGAAACAGGCAAGTATGATTAGCAAAAGAACAATTTGAACCTTTCTTGTCTTCAGTAATGCCAGTATTATTTAAGCCAACACAGTCATGGTCTGATTGTGTGAAATGAAAGCAATTATGGGGAAAATTGAGATACCCCTCTGAGGTTTATGCAAGTAGAATGTGGTTTAAAATATCTAATTCAAACTTAGAAGATGTATTGAGCCCTTTAGAGCAGGAGGAAAAGGAAAATTCCATTAGGGTGCGGGTTAGGGTTAGGGTTAGGTCAAAATATACATCTGACTTTATCTGTGAAACTGTGTGAAGAACATACCAGGACTGTTGAAATCTTGTTCACCTCTGCCTAGAAAGTCTTCAGGTGGAGTGCCTTTGCTCCTGCTTGTGCAGTGCATGCTATACAGCCACATTCATGTTTGTGCACAATGTCTTTTCCTGTATTAGGCAGAAGAAACATAACTATATATCCCTGAAACCCCTGTGGTCCCCGGATAGCAAGGAGAAATAATGTTCCCTTATGAGAAGCAATTTTTCTGCATAAGCCCCTTTAGCACATCTTCATTAGTTTGATGTTTATCAGCAGATTCATATTTATCCTCATCCCTATTACACTCAATAGGGGTAAAGAGATATATGACCTTATCTGTGAAACCTTGTGATGAATAAGCATAGGCTAGTGAAAATTTGTTCATCTCTGCCCAAGATGTCTTCATCTTGACTGCATTTGCTCCTGCTTGCACGGTTGAGGATATATAGCTAATTCATGATTTTGCACAATGGGTTTTTGCATGTTCAGCAAAAGAAAGGTAAGTATGTATCTCTGAAGCTTGGTGTTGTCCAAGGCTGGCAAGTACTAATAATGTTCCCCTTTAAGAAACAATTGTTCCCTATAAAGTCCTTCACACTTCTTGTTCACTATAAACCCCTTCCACCCATCTTCATTTGTTTTTGCTTTACAAGCACTTTCATATTTGTACTTGTTGCTATGACATTGAATGGGGCTGGAGGTATGACTGACATTATCAGTAAAACCCTGTGATGAACATGCCAGGTACAGAGAAACCTTGTTCAATTCTGCCCAAGAAGTCTTCCTGGGAAGTCCCTTTGCACCTGCTTGGTCTGTGCATGATTTACAGCAACGTTCATTTTTGTGCACAAGAGAATTTCCCCTGTGAGGCAAAAGCAACATAACTATATATCCCTGCCACCCAGTGTTGTCCAAGCCTGGTCAGTTGAAATAATGTTCCCCTTTGCGAAAAAGTTTTTGGTTATGCATCTCTTCAACACATCTTCATTAGTTTTTGCTTTACTAGGAGATTCATGTTTATCCTCATTCCTGTTACACTCAATATGTGTAAAGAGATATCAGACCTTATCTGTGAAACCATGTGATAAAGAAATAAGCCAGTGAAATGTTGTTCAACTCTGCCCAAGAAGCCTTCACGCTGACTGCCTTTGCTCCTGCATGCATGGTTGAGGATATACAGCAATATTCAGCTTTTTGCGCAATTGCTCTAGGGGAAAAAACATAACTATGTATCTCTGCAAACCCATGCCATCCAAGGCTGGGAATGTGAAATAATGTTCCTCTATGAGAAACAATTGTTCCCTATGAACCCCTTCAACACATATCCACTAGTTTTTGCTTTTCAAGCAGATTCACATTTGTTCTTATCCCTATGACACTGAGGGGGGCTAAAGATATGTCAGACACCATCAGGAAAACCCCGTGATGAACATGCCAGGGACAGTGAAATCTTCAACTCTGCCCATGAAGTCTTCTGGCAGAGTGCCTTTGCTCCTGCTTGTGCAGTGTATGATTTACAGCAACATTCACCTTTGTGAACAATGGCTTTTCCCATGTTAGGCAAAAGTAACATAACTATCACTGAAAACCCATGTTGTCAAAGGCTGGCAAGGAGAAATAATGTCCCTCTATGAGAAAAAATTGTTCCACATAAACCCTTTCAAAACATCTTCATTAGTTTGATGTTTATAAGCAGATTCATATGTATCTTCATCCCTATTACACTCAATAGGGGTAAAGAGATATCTGACCTTATCTGTGAAACCTTGAGATGAACAAGCATAGGCTAGTGAAAACTTGTTTATCTCTGCCCAAGAAGTTTTCAGCCAGACCACATTTGCTCCTGCTTGCATTGTTGAGGATATACAGCTACATTCATGGTTGGGCACAATGGGTTTTCCCATGTTAGGTGAAAGAAACTTAACTATGTATTCCTGCAACCCCGTGTTGTCCAAACCTGGCCAGTTGAAATAGTGTTCCCCTTTGAGAAAAAATTTTTGTCTATGCATCCCTTCAATACATCTTCATTAGTTTTTGCTTTACTAGCAGATTAATGTTTATCCTCATTCCTATTATGCTTAATGTGTGTAAAGAGATATCTGACCTTATCTATGAAACACTGTGATACAGAAGTAATCCAGTGAGACCTTGTTCAACTCTGCCCAAGAAGACTTCAGGAGGAGTTACTTTGCTCCTGCTTGTGCAGTGCATGATTTGCAGCAACATTCATGTTTGTGCACAATGGCTTTTTGCATGTTCGGCAAAAGAAATGTAAGTATATATCTCTGAAACCCTGTGTTGTCCAAGGCTGGAAAATACAAATCATGTTTCCCTTTAAAAAAACAATTGTTCCCTATAAAGCCCTTCAATACATCTTCATTAGCTTTTACTTTACAAACAGATTCACATTTGTCCTTATGCCTATTACACTGAATTGGGTAAATATTTGTCTAACATCATCAGCAATATCCTGGGATGACCAAGCCAGGGACAGTGAAATCTTGTTCAACACTGCGCAAGAAATTTTCAGGCTAACTGCCTTAACTCCTGCTTGCATTGTGGAGGATTTAGAGCAACATTCATTTTTGTGCACAATGGCTTTTTCTGTGTTTGTGGAAAGAAACATGACTATGAATCTCTGTGACCCTGGGTTGTGCAAGGTTTACAAGGATAAATAATGTTCCTCTATGAGAAGAAACTGTTCCCTGTAAACCCCTTCAACACATCTTTACTAGTTTTTGCTTTACAAGCAAATTCACATTTTTCCTTATCGCTATTACACTGAATGGGGTAAATATATGTCTGACATTATCAGTGAAAACCTGTGATGAACATGCCAGGGACAGTGAAATATTTTTCAACTCTGCCTTAGAAGTCTTCTGGTGGAATGCTTTTGCTGCTGCTTGTGTAGTTCATGATTTACAACAACATTTACCTTTGTACAGAATGGCTTTTCTCATGTTGGGCAAAAGAAACATGACTATGTATCTCTGAAAACGTGGGTTGTCCAAGGCTTTCAAGGAGAAATAATGATCCTCTACCAGAAACACTTGTTCCCATTAATCCCATTCAATAACTCTTCATTAGTTTTAGCTTTCCAAGAAGATTCACATTTATCCTTATCCCATTTACACTGAATGGGGCTAAAAACCTGTCTGACATTATCTGTGAAACCCTGTGATGAACATGCCAAGGACACAGAAATCTTCATTAGTTTCTGCTTTATAAGCAGATTCATGTTTATTCTCTTTCCTATTACACTCAATATGGGTAAAGAGATATCTGACTTTGCCTGTTAAGCCCTGTGATGATCAACATAGGCCAGTGAAACGTGTTCAACTCTGCCCAAAAAGGGTTCATGCTGATTGCCTTTGCTTCTGCTTGCACGGTTGAGGAAATACAGCAACATTCATCTTTGTGCACAATGGCTTTTCTCATGTTAAGTGAAAGAAACACACCTAAATATGTCTGAAAACCTGCAGTGTCCAATCCTCTCAATGAGAAATAATGTTCCTCTACATGTATGAATCTGCTTATAAGCAAACACTAATAAAGATGTGTTGAAGGGCTTTATATTGAATAATTGTTTCCCAAAGATGAACAGTAAATATACTGGCCATCCTTGGACAGCACAGTGTTTTAGAGACACATAGTTACATTTATTTCTCCTAACATAGGAAAACACATGGGGCACAAAATTGTATGTTGCTGTATATCCTCAACCGTGCAACCAGAAGCCAAGGCAGTCAGCATGAACCCTTCCTGGGCAGAGTTGAACACGTTTTCACTGGCCTATGCTTGTTCTTCATAGGGTTTCACAGAGAAGGTTACATATCTCTCTTCCCATATGGAGTGTAGTAAGGATGAGCATAGATGTGAATCTGTTTGGAAAGCAAAAACTAATGAAGATGTGCTGGACTGGTTTATAGGGAAGAATTGCTTCCCAAAGGGGAACATTATTTCAACTGGCCAGCCTTGAACAAGGGGTTGCAGAAATACATAACTATGTTTCTTCACCTAACACAGATAAAGCCATTGTGTGCAAAGACGAATGTTGCTGTATATCCTGAACCTTGCTAGCAGGAGCAATGGAAGTTAGCCCAAAGAGTTGAACAGGATTTCCCTGGCATAGGCTTATTCATCACAGGGTTTCACAGATAATATCAGATATCTCTTTACCTCTATTGAGTATAATAGGGATAAGGATAAATGTGAATCTGCTTGTAAAGCAAAAACTACTGAAGATGTGTTGGAAGTGTTTATTGGGAACATTTTTTTCTCAAAGGGCAACATTATTTCAACCAGCCAGCCTTGTACAACACAGGGTTTTAGAGATGCATCGTTATGTTTCTTTCCCCTAACATGGGAAAAACCATTGTGCACAAAAAGGTATGTTGCTGAGTGCCCTCAGCCTTGCTGGCAGGAGCAAAGGCAGTCAGCCTGAAATCTTCTTGGGCAGAGTTGAACAGGATTTCACTGGTCTTGGCTTATTCATCACAGCATTTCACAGATAATATCAGATATCTCTTTACCTCTATTGAGCAAAAGAGGGATAAGGACAAATGTGAATCTGCTCGTAAAGCAAAAACTCATGAAGAGGTGTGGAAGGGATTTATAGTGAATAATTGTTTCTCAAAGGGGAACATTATTTGTACCATAATTGTTTCTCATATAGGAACATTAATTCTCCATGCCAGTCTTAGAAAACACAGGTTTTCACAGGTAATTAGTTATGTTTTTTTTTCTAACACAGGAAAAGCCATTGTGCACAAAGATGAATGTTGCTGTATATCCTCGTCCACGCAAGCAGGAGCAAAGGCAGCCACCCTGGAGATTTCTTGGGCAGAGCTGAACAAGATTTTACTGGCTTATTTCTTCATCACAGTGTTTCACAGATAAGGTCAGATATCACTTTACCGATATTGAGTGTAATAAGAATGCTAAACATGAATCTCCTAGTAAAGCATAAATTAATGAAGATGTGTTGGAGTAATGCATAGACAACAATTTCATCTGAACAGGGAACATTATTTAACTGGCCAGCCTTGGAAACACTGGTTTGCAGGGATACATAGTTGTGTTTCTTTCACCTAACAGGGAAGAAGCCATTGTGCACAAGATGAATGTTGCTGTATATCCTCAACCTAGCAAGCATGACCACAAACAGTCAGCCAGAAGACTTCTTGAGTAGAGTTGAGCAAGTTTTCACTGGCCTAAGCTTGTTCATCACAGGGTTTCACAGACATGGTCAGATACCTCTTTACCCCTATGGAGTGTAACAGGGATGAGGATAAATGTGTATCTGTTGGTGAAGCAAAAACTAATGAAGATATATTGAAGGGGTTTATAGGGAACACTTGTTTCTTGTAGAAGAATATTATTTCACCTTGCCAACTTAGGACAACACATGAGTGCAGAGATAGATAGCTATGTTTCTTTCGCCTAACCCAGGAAAAGTCACTGTGCTAAAGATGTATGTTGTAAAATCTCAACTGTGCAACCAGAAACACAGACAGGCAGACTGAAGACTCCCTAGGAGAGTTGAACAACCTTTCACTGGCCTATGCTTGTTCATCACTGGGTTTTACAGACAAGGTCAGAAATCGCTTTGCCCATATTGAGTGTAATAGGAATGAGTATAAACAGGAATCTGCTTGTAAAGCAAAAACTAATGCAGATTCACTGAAGGGGTTTATAGGGAACAATTGTTTCTCAAATGGGAGCATTACTTCAACTGACCAGCCTTGGACAACACGGGGTTGCAGAGATACATAGTTATGTTTCTTTCGCCTAATACAGGAAAAACCACTTTGTGCAAAGATGAATGGTGCTGTAAATCATGCACTGCACAGGCAGGAACAAAGGCACTCCATCTGAAGACTTCTTGGGCAGAGTTGAATGAGTTTTCACTGGCCTGGGCCTTGTCATCACAGGGTTTCACAGAAAATGTCAGACACATCTTTAGCCCCATTCAGTGTAATAGGGATAAATGTGAATCTGCTTGTAAAGCAAAAACTAATGAAGATGTGTTGAAGGGCTTTACTGTGAATAATTGTTTCTCAAAGGGGAATATTGCTCATACTGACCAGCCTTGGACAACACCGGCTTGCAGAGATACATAGTTATGTTTCTTTCACCTAACATGGGAAAAGCCATTGTGCTCAAAGATGAATGATGCTGTAAAACCTCAAGTGTGCAAACAGGAACACAGAGAGTCAGGCTGAAGATTTCTTGGGCAGAGTTGAACAAGATTTCACTGGCTTACTTGTTCATCACAGGGTTTCACAGATAAGGTCAGATATCTCTTTACCCACATTGAGTGTAATAGGGATGAGAATAAATGTGAATCTGCTTATAAAAGAAAAAGTAATGAAGATGAGTTTAAGGGGCTTATAGGGAACAATTGCTTTTCAAAGAGGAACAATTTTTCAACTGGGCAGCCTCTGACAGCACAGGGTTGCAAAGATACATACTTATGTTTCTTTCACCTAAAACTGGTAAAGCTGTTGTGCACAAAGATGAATGTTGCTTTACATCCTCAACCTTGCAAATAGGAGCCAACGCAGTCAGCCTGAAGACTTCTTTGGCAGAGTTGAACAAGATTTCACTGTCCTTGGCATGTTCATCACAGGGTTTTACTAATAATATCTGACATATCTTTGGCCAGATTCAGTGTAATATGGACAAGGACAAATGTGAATCTGCTTCTAAAGCAAAAACTAACACAGATGTGTTGAAGAGATTTATAGGGAACAATTGTTTCTCATAGAGGAACATTATTTGTTCTGGCCAGCCTTGGACAACACATGGTTTCAAAGATATGTAGTTACATTGCATTTGCCTAAGATGGGAAAAGTCATTACATGCAAAGATGTATGTTGATGTATATCCTCAACCAGGGAGGCAGGAGCAAAGGCAGTCACCCTGAAGTCTTCTTGGGCAGAGTTGAACAGGATTTCACTGTCTAGGCTTATTCATTATAGGGTTTCACAGATAATATCAGGTATCTCTTTAACTCTATGGTGTGTAATAGGTATAAGAATAAATGTGAATCTGCACATAAAGCAAAAATTCATGAAGATGTATTGAAGGGGTTTATATGTAACAATTGTTTCTCATACAGTAACATTATTTCTCCTTGCCAGCCTGGGATGACATGGGCTTCAGGGATACATAGTTATGTTTCTTTCACCTAACAGGAGAAAAGGCATTGTGCTCAAAGATGAATTTTGCTATAAAACCTAAACCGTGCAAGCAGGAACACAGATAGTCAGCCTGAAGACTTCATAGGGAGAGTTTTCACTGGCCTATGCTTGTTCATCACAGGGTTTCACAAACAAGGTCAGATATCTCTTTTCCCATATTCAGTGTAATAGGAATGAGGATAAACATGAATCTCCTTATTAAACAAAAACTAATGAAGATATGTTGAAGGGGTTAATAGGGAATAATTGTTTCACAAAGCAGAACATTATTTCAACTGGCCAGTGTTGGACATTGTGGGGTTGCAGAGATACATATTTATGTTCCTTTGGCCTAACATGAGAAAAACCATTTTGTGCAAAGATGAATGTTGCTGTAAATCATGCACTGCACAGGCAGGAGCAAAGGCACTCCATCTGAAGACTTCTTGGGCAGAGCTGAACATTTCACTATCTTTGGCATGTTCATTACAGGGTTTCAATGATAATGTCAGACGTATCTTTAGCCCCATTCAGTGTAATAGGGATAAGGCCAAATATGAATCTGCTTGTAAAGCAAAAACTAATGGATGTGTTGAATGGCTTTATAGGGAAAAATTCTTTCTCATAGAGGAACATTATTTCACCTTGGCAGGCTTGGACAATATGAGTTTACAGAGATACATAGTTATGTTTCTTTCACCTAACATGGGAAAATGATTGTGCTCAAAGATGAATGTTGCTGTAAAACCTCAACTGTGGAAGCAGGAACACAGGCAGTCAGCTTGAGTATTTCTTAGGCACAGCTGAACAAGTTTTCACTGCCCTATGCTTTTTCATCACAGAGTTTCACAGACAAGGTCAAATAACTCTTTACCCCTATTGAGTGTAATAGGAATAAGGATAAACATGAATCTGCTTGTAAAGCAAAAACTAATTAAGATGGATTAAAGGGATGCATAGGCAACAATTGTTTCAGAAAGGGCAACATTATTTCAACTGGCCAGCCTTGAACATCATGGGGTTGCAGAGATACTCAGCTGTTTCCCTCCACTAACATGGAAAGAGCCATTGTGCACAAAGTTGAATGTTGCTGGATATCCTCAAACGTGCAAGCAGGAGCAAAGGCAGTCAGCCTAAAGACTTGTTGGGCAGAGTTGAATGAGTTTTCCCTGGCTTGGTTCTGGTCATCACAGGGTTTCACAGATAATGTCAGACACATCTTTAGCCCCATTCAGTGTAATTGAGCTGAGGATAAATGTGAATCTGCTTGTAAAGCAAAAACTAATGAAGATATATTGAAGGGTTTTATAGGGAACAATTGTTTCTCAAAGGGGAACATTATTTGTACTTGCCAGTCTTGGATGATACAGGGTTTCAGAGATACATAATTATGTTCCCTTCACCACATAAGGGAAAAGCCATTGTGTGCAAACATGAATGTGGCTGTATATCCTCAACCATACAAGCAGGAGCAAAGGTATTCAACCTGAAGACATCTTGTGAGGAGATGAACAAGTTTAACTGTCCTATGCTTGTTTATCCCAGTGTTTCCCAAATAAGATCAGATATCTCTTTACCCTATTGAGTGTAATAGGGATAAGGTTAAATGTGAATCTCCTTGTAAAGAAAAAACTAAAGAAGATGTGTTGAATGGGTTTTAGGGAACACTTGTTTCTCCTAGAGGAACATTATTTCACAATGCTAGCCTTGGACAACATGGGTTTTCGGACATACATAGTTATGTTTCTTTCACCAAACATGGGAATAGCCATTATACTCAAAATCAATGTTTCTGTAAAACCTCAGTGGTTCAAGCAGAACACAGAGTCAGCTTGAGGACTTCTTGGGCAGAGGTGAACAAGTTTTCACTGGCCTATGCTTGTTCATTGCAGGGTTTGACAGATAAAGTCAGATATCTCTTTACCCCCATTGAGTGTAATAAAAATGAGGATAAATGTGAATCTGCTTGTGCAGCATAAACTAATGAAGATGTGTTGAAGGGGTTTATAGGGAAAAATTGCTTCTCATAGAGGAGCATTATTTCACCTTTGCAGACTTGGACAACACAGTATTACAGAGATACATAGTTAAGTTTCTTTCTCCTAACACTAGAAATGCCATTGAGCTCAAAGATGAATTTTGCTATAAATACTCAACCATGCAAGAAGGAACACAGTAAGCCTGTACACTTCTTGGGCATAGATGAACAGGTTTTCACTGGCCTATGCTTGTTCATCACAGGGTTTCACAGGCAAGTTCAGATATCTCTTTATCCATATTGAGTGTAATAGGAATGAGGATAAACATGAATCTGCTTGTAAAGGAAAAATTAATGAGGATGTGTTGAAGGGGATTAAAGAGAACAATTTTTTTCCTCAAAGGAGGACATTATTTCAACTGGGGAGGCTTGGACAACCAGGGGTTGCAGAGATACACACTTAGGTTTCTTTCACCTAACATGGGAAAAACCCATGGACAACACAGGCTTCATGGAAAAACGAATGTTGCTGTAAATCATGCACTGAACAATCAGGACCAAAGGCCCTCCACCTGAAGACTTCCTGGGCAGAGTTGAACAAGATTTCACTGTTCCTGGCATGTTCATCACAGGGTTTCACTGATAATGTCAGGCATATCTTTAGCCCCATCACTGTCACAGGGATAAGGCCAAATGTGAATCTCCTTGTAAAGCAAAAAGTAATGAAGATGTGTTGAAGGGCTTTATAGCAAACAACTGTTTCTTAAAGCAGAACATTATTTGTACTTCCCAGCCTTGGACAATATAGGGTTTCAGAGATACATACTTATGTTTCTTTCACCAAACAAGGGAAGAGCCATTGTGTGCAAACATGAATGTTGCTGTATATCCTCAACCGTGTAAGGAGGGGCAAAGGCAGTCAACCTGATGACTTCTTGGGCAGAGATGAACAAGTTTTCACTGACCTATGCTTGTTCATCCCAGGGTTTCACAGATTAGGACAGGTATCTCTTTACTTCTATTGAGTGTAGTAGGGATGAGGATAAACATCAATCTGCTTGTAAAGACAAAACTAATGCAGATGTTTTGAAGGGGTTTATAGGGAACAGTTTTTTCTCATAGAGGAACATTATTTCAACTGGCCAGCCTTGGACAACACGGGTTTGCAGAGATACATAGTTATGTTTCTTTCACCTAATAAGGGAAAAACCATTCTGTGCAAAGATGAATGTTGCTGTAAATCATGCACTGCACAGGCAGGAGCAAAGGCACTCCATCTGAAGACTTCTTGGGCAGAGTTAAATGAGTTTTCACTGGCCTGGGCCTTGTCATCACAGGGTTTCACAGAAAATGTCAGACACATCTTTAGTCCCATTCAGTGTAATAGGGATAAGGATAAATGTGAATCTGCTTGTAAAGCAAAAACTAATGAAGATGTGTTGAAGGACTTTACTGTGAATAATTGTTTCTCAAAGGGGAATATTACTTGTACTGACCAGCCTTGGACAACACGGGCTTGCAGAGATACATAGTTATATTTCTTTCACCTAACACCAGAAAAGCCATTGTGCTCAAAGATGAATATTGTTGTAAAACCTCAACCATGCATTCAGGAACACAGAGAGTCAGCCTGAAGATTTCTTGGGCAGAGTTGAACAAGATTTCACTGGCCTATGTTTGTTCATCACAGGGTTTCACAGATAAGGTCAGATATCTCTTTTCCCATTGAGTATAATAGGGATGAGGATAAATATGAATCTGGTTGTGAAGCAAAAACTAATGAAGATGTGTTGAAGGGATTTATAAGAAATGTTTCTCATAGAAGAACATTATTTCACCTTGCAAGCCTTGTACAACATGCATTTTCAGAGATACATAGTTATGTTTCTTTCATCTAACTCAGGAATAGCCATTGTGCTCAAAGATCAGTGTTTTTGTAAAACCTCAACTGTGCAATCAGGACTACAGACAGCCTGAATACTTCATGGGGAGAGTTGAACAAGTTTTCACTGGCCTTGATGAAACCTTGTTCATCACAGGGTTTCACAGACATGGTCAGATATGTCTTTTCCCATATTGCATATAATAGGAATGAGTATTAACATGAATCTGCTTGTAAAGCAAAAACTAATGATGTGTTGAAAGGGTTTATAGGGAACAATTGTTTCTCAAAGGGGAACATTAATTCAACTGGCCAGCCTTGGACAACACGGGGTTTCAGAGATACATAGTTATGTTTCTTTTGCCTAACATGGGAAAAGCCATTGTGGGCAAAGATGAATGTTGCTGTATATCCTCAAACATGCAAGCAGGAGCAAATGCAGTCAGCCTGAATACTGCTTGGACAGAGTCGAACAAGACTTCACTGACTTATTTGTTCATCACAGGATTTCACTGATAAGATCAGATATCTCTTTACACATATTGAGTGTAATAGGGATGAGGATAAATGTGAATCTGCTTATAAAGGAAAAATTAGTGAAGATTTGTTCAAGGGCTTTATAGGGAACAATTGTTTCTCAAAGGGGAACATTATTTCAACTGGGCAGCCTTGGACAACATGGGGTAGAAGAGATACATACTTATATTTCTTTCACCTAGCACAGGATAACCATTTTGTGCAAAGGTGAATGTTGCTGTAAATCATGCACTGCACAAGCAGGAGCAAAGGCACTCTGCCTGAAGACTTCTTCAGCAGACTTGGACAAGATTTCACTTTCCATGGCATGTTAGTCACAGTGCTTCACTGATATTTTCAGACATATCTTTAGCCCCATTCAGTGTAATAGGGGTAAGGATAAATGTGAATCTGCTTTTAAGGCAAAATCTAGTGAAGATGTGTTGAAGGGCTTTATAGTGAATAATTGTTTCTCAAAAAGGAACATTATTTGTACTGGGTAGCCTTGGACAATAGAGTGTTTTCAGAGATACATCATTATGTTTCCTTCACCTAACATGGGGAAACTATTGTGCACAAAGATGTATGTTAGTGTATATCCTCAACCGTGCAACCAGGAGCAAAGGCCGTCAGCATGAACACTTTTTGGGCAGAGTTGAACAAGTTTTCACTGGCCTATGCTCATTCATCACAGGGTGTCACAGATAAGGTTAGGTATCTCTCTGCCCCTATTGAGTGTATTAGGGAGGAGAATAAATGTGAATCTTCTTGGGTGGGAACCTGGGCCGGCCTGGGTATGGGATATGGGCCATGCCAGGTGGGCACCAGGGCCAACCCAGCTGTGGGTTTTGGGCCATGGTGGGCAGTCCCTTGGGCTGGCCTAGGTGTGGGGTTCATGCCATGGCCAGCAGGTGCCCAGTCCGGCCAGTGGTGGGGTGCAGGCCATTATGGTTGTGTTCCCAGGCTGTCTAGCATTTGTGCTGTGGGTCATGGTGGGTGGCTGCCTGTGTCAGCCCAGGTTTGTGGTCCAGGCCATGGTGGGCCGGTGCCTGAGCTGGCCTGGGTTTGCAGTGTGGGCCACAGCAGTTTGGTGCCCCGGCTGGCCAGGGTTTTTGGTGTGGGCCATGGCAAGTGGGTGTTCAGACCAGCCTTGGTTGCAGTGTGGGCTGTTGTGGGTGCTTGCCCAAGCCAGCCCATGTGTGGGGTGCGGGCCATGGTGGACAGGTGATGGGTCAACCCTGGTGTGGGATGCAGGCCTCAGATGTCAGGTGCCCAAGCTGGTCCAGGTGTTTTATGAGCCATGGGGGGTGGGTGCCAGTGCAGGCCCATGTGTGTGGTGTAGGCCATGGTGGGTTGGTCCATTGGCACACCTGGGTTAGTTTTGTGGGTAATAGTGGGTGTGTTCCCATCCTGGTTCAGGTTTGTGATGCAAGCCATGGTGGGCACATGCCCAGGCCAACCCAGGCTTCTGGTGCAGGCCATGGTGGGCCAGTTCCTGGGCCGGACTGCGTGTGGGATTGCAGGCCATGGTGGGTCCCTGTGTGGGGTCTGGGCCATGCTGGGTGGGTGCTCTGTCAGGCTCAGGTTTGGGGTGTGGGCCATGGCAGTTGAATGCATGGGCCAGACCTTGTGCAGAGTGCGGGCCATGGTGGGCAAGTGCCTGGGCTAGGCCAGGTTTGCAGTGCAGGCCATGGCAGGTGGGTTCCCAGGCTGGCCTGGGTGTGGGATGTGGGCCATATTGGAAGGTTGCCTGGGCCACCCCAGGTGTGGGGTTTGGACCCTGGCCGGTTGGGTGTCCAGGCAAGACTGGGTCTGGGGTACTGGCCATAGCCTCTGGGTGCCCGGTCCATCCTGGGTTTGGGGTGTGGGCCATGGCAGGTGTGCACACAGCCCAGCCCAGGTATGAGGTGCAGGCCATGGTGGGAGGGTGCCCAGGCTGGCCCCAGTTTGTAGTGGGGGCCAAGGCAGGCAGGTGCCCGGGCCAACATTGGTTTGTGGAGTGGGTCATGGCAGGCGGGCTCCTGGGACAGCCAAGGTTTGTGGTGTGGACAATGGCAGGCAGCAGCAAGGGCTGGCCAGGGCTCGGGGTGAGGGCCACGGTGGGTGGGTGCATAGTCTGGCCCCAGTGTGTGGTACAGGCTGTGGCTGGTGGGTACCAGGGCTGGCCAGGGTTTGAGGTATGGGCCATAGTGGTGGGTGAATGTCCAGCCTGAGTGTGGGGTGTGGACCACAGTGGGCAGGTGCCTGGGCTGGCCCAGTTGTGGGGTACAGGCCATGGCTTGTGGGTTCCTGGGGTGGACTGGGTTTGGGGTGCAGGCCATGGCATGCAGGTGCCTAGGCTGGCCCGGGTTTGTGGTGCAGGACACAGCAGGTGAGTGCCTGAGCCACCCTGGGTTTGTGGTACAGGCTATGGAGGACAGGCACCTGGGCCAGCCAGGGTTTGCAGGGCAAGCCATGGCTGGCAGGTGCCTGGGCTGGCCTGGGTTCAGGGTGTGGGCCATGGCAGGTGGGTGCCCAGGCCAGCCAAAGTTTGGGATGTGGGCCACACTGGGTGGATATTGTGGTCGGCCAATATTCATGGTGAGGGCCACGGTGGGAGGGTTCCAGGGATGGCCATGGTACATAGTGAGGACCACAGCAAGTGGGTGGGTGCCAGAGCTGGCCAGGTTTTGGGGTGTGGGACATTGCAGGCAGGTGCCCAGGCCAGCCCAGGTGTGTGGTGCAGTCCATGGCAGGCAGGTACCCGGGAGTCCCAGGTATGGTGTGTAGGCCATGGAGGGTGGGTACCCGGGCCAGTCAGGGTTTGGGGTTGTGTAATGGTATACAGGTGACCGGGCATGCCAGTGTGTGTGGTACAGGCCATGGTGGGTGTGACCCCAGGCCAGCCCAAATTTGGAATGTGGGCCATGATGGCGGGTGCCCAGGCCATCCTGGTTTGGGGGTATGGGCCATGGTGGGTGGGTGTCAGGGCTGGTCCAGGTTTGGGGTTTGGGCCATGTGGGGCCAGTGCCCAGGCCAGCCAGGGTTCAGGGTATGGGCCACAGTGGGTGGGTGCATAGTCTGGCCAGGTATCGGGGTGCGCACCACACCAGGCATGTTCCCGGGCCAGTCAGGGTTTGGGATGTGGGTCACGGAAGGCAGGCACCTGGACAGGCCAGGGTATCGGGTGTGGACCCTGATGGGCAGGCGCCCAGCTGTGGGGTGCAGGCCATGGTGGGTAGATGCTGGGGCAGACCTGGATGTATGGTGTGGGCCATGGTGAGTAGGTGCCCTGGTTGACCTGGGTTTGTGTTGTGGGTAATGGTAGGTGGTTGCCCGGGCCAGCCCAGGTGTGTGGTGCAGGTGTTGGCATGCAGGTGCTTGGGCTGGACCGGGTGTGGGGTGAGGGCCATGATGGGTGTGTGCCTGGGTCAGACTGGGTGTGTGGTTGCAGGCCATGGTGGGCAAGAGCCTGGGCTGGCCCAAGTTTGGGATGCAGACCATATCAGGCATGTGCTTGGGCCACCCAGGGTTCAGGGTTTGGGCCATGGCAGGTGGGTGCATGGACTGGCCTGGGTGTGTGGTGTGGGCCATGGGGGGTGGGTGCACATGCCAGGTGGGTTTGGGGTGTGGGCCATGGAGGGGGGCTGCCCGGGCTGCCCCAGGTATGGAGTGCAGGCCATCGCGGGTGGATGCCTGGGCCATCCAGGTTTGCAGTATGGGCAATGGCGGGTGGGTGCCCGTGCCAACCATGGTTTTTGGTGTGGGCCATGGCAGGTGGGTGCCAGACCCAGCCAGAGTATGTAGAGAGGGCCACCACGGGCAGGTGTGGGGCCGACCATGTTTCGGGATGCAGACCATTGTGGGAAGGTGCCTGGACCAGCCAGGGTTTGGGTTGTGGGGCATGGTGTGTGGTGGCCCTGGCCAGCCTGGAAGTGTGGTACAGGCCATGGCAGGTGGGTACCTGTGCAGACCCAGGTGTGGGGTGCTGGCCATGGCAGATGGGTGCCCGGGCTGGCCAGGCTTTGGGGTTCAGGTAACTGCAGGCAGGTGCCTGGGCCTGCCAGTGTGTGAGGAGAGGGCCATGACAGGTGGGTGCCCAGGCTAGCCCAGGTTTGGGGTGCATTCCAAAGCAGGCAAATGGCTGGGCCAGCCTGGGTTTGGGGCATGGGCCATGGTGGGAGGGTGCCCTGTCTGACAAGGGTTTGGGGTATGGGCCACAGTGGGTGGGTGCTGGGGCTGGCCAGCGTTCAGGGTGAGGGCCACAGTGGGTGGGTGCCAGGCTCAGTCAGGGTTCAGGGTGTGGGTCATGGAGGGCAGATACACAGTCCAGCCAGGATTTGGGTTGTGGGCCATGGTGGGCAGATGACCAGGCCAGCCCAGCTGTTGGGTGTGGACCATGACATGAAGGTGCCTGGGCCTGCCCAGGTGTGGGGTACAGGTCATGGCATGCACTGGGCTGGCCCGGGTTTGGTGTGTGGGACATGGCAGGCAGGTGCCTGTGCTGGCCCGTGTGTGGGGTGTGGTCCATGGTGGGCAGGTGCCCAGGCTGGCCAGGGTGTGTGGTGTGGGCCATGGCAAGCAGGTGCTGGGACAGGCCCGGTTGTGGGGGCTAGGCCATGGTGGGCAGGTGCCCAGTCTGACCCGAGTTTGTGTTGTGGGTAATTGTGGGGGGGTTTCCAGGCCAGCCCACATTTGGGGTGCAGGCCATGGTGTGCAGGTGCCCATGCTGGCCCAGGTTTGTGGTGCAGGCCATGGTGGGTGGGTACCCAAGCTGGTCCATATTTGGGGTACAGGCCATGGTGTGTGGGTGCCAGGGCTGGCCTGGGATTCTGGTGTGATCAATGATGGGCAGGTGCCCGGGCCAACCTGGGTGTGGGATGCAGGCAATGATGGGCGAGTGCCCAGGCTGGCCCAGGTTCAGTGTGTGAGCCATGGTGGGTGGGTGCTAGGACTGGCCTGAGTAAGTGGTGAGGGCCACGGTGGGTGGGTGCCAGGGCCAGCCAGGGTTTGGGGTCTGGGTCATTGCAGGAGGGTTCCTGGGCTGGCCCTGGTCTGGGGTGCGAGCCATGGCGGGCTGGTGCCTGGACTGGCCTGGGTTTGGGGAGCGAGCCACAGCAGGTGAGTGCGCAGGTTGGTCCAGGTGTGTGGTGAGGGCCACAGTGGAGAGGTGCCTGGGCTCGCCAGGGTCCTGGGTGAGGGCCATGACGGGCAGGTGCTGGGGCCAGCCAGGGTTTGGGGTGTTGGCCACAGTGGGCAGGTGCACGATCCAGCCATGAACAGGATGTGGGCCATGGCTTGCAGTTTCCCGGGCCAGGCAGTGTTCGGCCTGTGGGCCACAGTGGGCAGGCACCCAGGCTGGCCCTTGTGTGGCCCTGGCCAGGCAGGTGCCCAGGCCTTCCCAGGTGGGGGATGTGAGCCATGATGAGTGGGCACCTGGGCTGGCCTGAGTGTGGTGTGTGGGTCATGGTGGGCATGTGCCTAGGCAGGCCCAGGAATGGGGTGTGGTCAATGGCAGGTGTGTGCCTGGGCTGACCTGAGAGTGAGGTGTGGTCCATGATGTGTGTGTGCCCAGGCTGACCCACGTGTGGGTTATGGGCCATGGCGGGCTGGTGCCAGGGCCAGCCCAGGTTTTCTGTGCAAACCATGGCAGGTGGCTGCCCAGGGTGGGGGCCATGGCGGGCACGTGCCAAGGCCAGCCCTGGTTTGGGGTGCAGGCCATGGTGTGCAGGTGCCAAGGCTGGCCAGGGTTCATGGAGAGGGCCACAGTGGTCAGGTTCCCAGGCTGGCCAGGGTTCGGGAGTTTGGGCCATGATGGGTGGTTGCACGGGCCGGCCCAGAGGTGGTGCACAGGACATGGTGGGCAGACGTCCAGGCTGGACCAGTTGTGGGGTGCAGGACATGGTGGGCAGGCATCTGGGCCAGGCTGGGTGTGGTGCATGGGCCACTGAAGGCAGGGATCCAGGCTGGCCCAGGTGTATATGGTGCGGGCCATGTTGAGCAGGTGCCCAGGCCAGCCCAGGGTGGGGTGCGGGCCATGGTGGGCAAGTGCCTGGGTTGGCCCAGTTGTGGGTTGTGGGCCATGGGGCGTGGGTGCCCAGGCCAGCCCATGTTCACAGTCAGGGCCATGGCAGGTGGACCCCTGGGCAGTGGCAGGTTTTTGGGGCAGGCCATATCAGGTGGGTGCCCAGGTCTGTCCGTGTTTGTGATGCATCACATGGCAGGTGGGTGCTCAGGCCAGCCCGGGATTGTGATGCCTGCCATGGCAGGCTGGGTCCGGGGCAGGCCCATGTGTGGGGTGAGGGCATGGCGGGTGGGTGCCTGGACCAGCCTGGGGTTGCAGTGAAGGCCATAGTGAGTGGATGCCAGGGCCCACCACCAGGTTCAGGACGTAGGCCATGGTGGGTGGGTGCCCTGGCCAGCCAGTATTCAGGGTGCAAGCCATGGTGGGCTTGTGCCAGGGCCAGCCAGGGTTCATGGTGAGGGCCATGGTAGGAGGGTTCCAGAGCCAGCCAGGGTTCAGAATGGGAGCCATTTCAGGTGGGTGCCTGGGCCAGGCAGGATATGGAGTGCAGCTATGGCAGGGGGGTGCCCAGGCCAGCCTGTGTTTAGTGTGTGGGCCATGATGGGTGGGTGCTGGGGCCAGCCAGAGTTTGGGGTGTAGGTCATGGCAGGCAGATGCATGGAATGTCCAGGTTTCAGTGTGCGGGCCACAGTGGGCAAAGGCCCTGGCCAGCCTGAGTGTGGGTTGTGGGCCATGCCAAGTGGGCACCCAGGCCCGCCGAGGTATGGGGTGTGGGCCATGGCAGGCAGGTACCCAGGTTGGCCCAGGTTTGCAGTGCAGGCCATAGCTGGCGGGTGCCTGGGCTGGGCCGGTTTTGTGGTGCTTCACATGGTGGGTGGGTGCCTGGTCCAGCCTTGGTTTGTGGAGTAGGCCATGGTGGGCAGTTGCCCAGGCCAGCCCTGGTTTGTGGTGTAGGCCATGGGGGGCGGGTGCCTGAGCCAGCCTGGTATTGGGTTGCGGGCCATGGTGGGCTGGTGCCTGGGCTGGCCCAGGTGTTGGGTATAGGCCATGGCAAATGGGACCCAGATCCAGCTATGGTTCGGGTTGTGGTCCATGGTGGGTGGGTGATGAGCTGGACCAGGTGTGGGGTGCAGACCAATGGGGGCAGTTGAAGGGGCTGGTCTGGTTTTGTGGTGCAGGCCATGTCAGGCAGGTTCCCAGGCTGGCCCAGGTTTGCAGTGAGGGCCATGACGGGCAGGTGCCCAGGCCGGCCTAGGTTTTCAGTGCGTGTCATGGCTGATGGGTGCCTGGGCCAGCCCAAGTTTGCAGTGTGGGACATGGAGTGTCCGCATCCAGGCCAGCCTGGGTTTGCAGTGCTGGCCATGATGGGTGGGTGCCGGGTTTTCAGTGCAGGCCATGGCAGATATGTGCCTCGGCTGGCCTGGGGTATGGTGCGGGCCATGGAGAGCATTGCCCATGCTGAACTGGTTGTGTGGTATGGGCCATGGGGGCAGGCACCCGGGCCACCCATGGTTTGGGGTGCAGGCCATGGTGGGCAGGCAATCAAGCCAGCCCAGGTGTGGGGAGGAGGCCATGGCAGGTGGGTGTCCGGGCTGGACCTGGTTTGTTGTGAGGGCCTTTGCAGGCGGGCACCCAGGCTGGCCTGGGTTTGAGGTGCAGGCCATGTCAGGTGGGAGCCCGGCCCAAACCGGGTTTGCAGTGTGGGCCCTGACAGGTGGATGCCCGGTCTGGCCTGGGATTTCAGTGTGGGCCATGGTGGGCTGGTGCCCTGGCCAGCCCAGGTTTGCTGTGTGGGCCATGGAGGGTGGGTGCCCAGTTAGGCCCAGGTTTGTGATGCGGGCCAAGGCAGGCAGGTGCCTGGGTTGGCCCAGGTTATGGGTGGGAGCCATGAAGGGTGGCTGCCCTGGCCAGCCAGGGTTCAGGGTGTGGGCTATGGAGGGCTGGTTCTGGGGCCCGTCAGGGTTTGTGGAGAGGGCCATGTTGGGTGGGTACCTGGGTCAGCCACAGTTCTGGGTGCGGGCCACGGCAGGCGGGGGTCCAGGCTGGCCCGTTTGTGGTGTGTGGGTCGTGGCAGGTGGGTGCCCAGGCCTGCCCAGGTTTTTGGTGTGTCACATGGCGAGCAGGTGCCCAGGCTGGCCTGGGTTTGGGGTGCGGGATATGGCGGGCCGGTGCCAGGGCTGGGCAGTGTTCATGGGCGTGTGCCAGGGCCTGCCAGGGTTCTGGGTTCAGGCCACAGCAGGTAAGTGTACAGTCTGGCCAGGGTCTGGGGTGCAGTCCAGCATGGGTGGGTTCCCGGTCTGGACAGGTTTTGGGGTGCAGGCCATGGTGGGCTTGCACCTGGGCCAGCCCGGGTGTGGGGTGTGGGCTCTGGCGGGTGGGTGCCCAGGCATGACCAGGTGTGGGGTGCAGGCCATGGTTGGTGGCTGCCCAGGTCAGCCCGGGTTTAGGTTGTAGGCCTTGGTGGGTGGGAACCCAGGCCGGCCCTCATTTGAGGTGGGGGCCATAGGGGTGGGCTCCTGGGCCAGCATGGGTGTGGGCTGTTGGCCATGGTGGGTGGGTGCCTGGGTGGCCAAGGTGTGGGGTGTGGGCCATGGTGCATGGCTGCCCAGGCAGGACCATATGTAGGGTGCAGGCCATAGCTGGATGGTGCCCATGCTGGCCAAGGTATCAGGTGCAGGCTATGTCGGGTGGTTCCTGTGCTGGCCCTGGTGTGGGTTGGAGGCCATTGCAAGTGTGTGTCCAGGCAGAACCAAGTGTGGGGTTCAGGCAATGGTGGGCAGGTGCCCGGGCTGGATCTGGTGTGCAGTTGTGGGCTATGGCAGGGAGGTGCCTGGGCTGGCCTGGGCATGGGGTGTGGGCCATGTGGGGTGGGTGTCCGAGCCAGCCCACGTGTGGGGTGGGGGCCATGGCTTGTGGTTTCCCAGGCCAGCCTGGGTTTGCAGTGCAGGCCATGGCAGGCAGTTGCCTGGGCCAGCCCTGGTTTTCAGTGAGGGCCATAGAGGGCAGGTGCCCAGGCCTGCCTGGGATTGCAGTGTGGGCCATGGCAGACCGTTGCCCAGGCTGGCCCAGGTTTGTGGTGCAGGCCATGGTGGGCGGGTGCCCTGGTCAGCCCGGGTTTTTGGTGTGGGCCATGGTGGGCAGACACCCAGCACAGCCCTGGTTTTTGGTGTGGGCAATTGAGGGTGGGTGCCCTGCCCAGGCTGGATTTGCTGGACGGACCATAGCGGGGTGCCTGGGCTGGCTCAGGTTTGTGGTGCATGCCATGGTGGGTGGGTGCTCAGTTCTGCCAGGGTTTGGGGAGCAGGCCATAGTGGGCAGGTGCCCAGGCCAGCCAGGGTTTGTGTTGCAGGCCACTGTAAGCAACTCCCAGGGCAAGGCAGGGTTCAGTGTGCAGGCCACAGCGAATGTGTTCCTGGGTCAGCCCAGGATCAGGGTGCAGGCCATGGCATGTGGGTGCCTGGGCTGGTCAGGCTTCAGGGTGAGTTCCATGGCAGGCTGGTGCCCGGGCCAGCCAGGGTTCTGGGTGAGGACCACCAAGGGTGGCTGCTGTGGCCGGCCCAGGTGTGGAGAGCCCGCTTCAGCATGTGGGTGCCCGGGCTGGCCCAGGTTTCCAGTGCAGGCCACGGCAGGCATGTTCCCAGGCCATCCGTAGTTTGCGGTGCATCCCATGGCAGGCAGGTGCCTGAGCTAGTCTGGGTGTGGTGTGCAGGCCATGGTGGGTAGGTGCCTGGGTCAGCCTGGGTGTTGGAGTGTGGGCCACAGTGGGCAGGTACCTGGGCCAGCCCAGGTGAGGGGTGTGGGCCATGGTGGGTGTGTTCACGGGCCACCCCTTGTGTGGGGTTCTGGCCATGGGGGGCTGGTCCCCAGGCCAGCCCATATTTGCCATCTGAGCCATAGCAGGTGGGTTCCCAGGATGGCCCAGGTTTGGAGTGTGGGCCAGGGCGGGTGTTCATCTGGGCTGGCCAGGTTTCAGGGTGCAGGCCACAGCAAATGAATGACAGATCTGGCCAGTGTTCAGGGTACGGGCAATGACGGGTGTGTGCCTGGGCCGGTGAGCTCTTGGGGTACAGGCCACATCAGGCAGGTGCCCCAGCCATCCCGGGTCTGGGGTGCAGGCCACAGCAGGGAGGGGGTGCCCAGGCCAGCCTGGGTGTGGGTTTTGGGCAAAAGCGGGGGGTGCCCGGGCCATCCTGGGTATGTGGTTCAGGCTATGGTGGGCAGGTGCCCAGGCAGGCCTGGGATTGGGGTGTGGGCCATGGAAGGCAGGTGCCTGAGCCAGCCTGGATGTTAAGTGTGGGCCATGGCATGCAGGTACCAGGCCAGCCCGGGTTTGTTGTACAGGCCATGGATGGAGTGTGCCCTGGCCTGCCTGGGTTTGCTGTGCAGGCCATGGTGGGTAGGTGCCCGGTCCAGTCAGCTTTGGGGTGAGGGCCATAGTAGGCATGTGCCTGGGCCAGCCCGGGGTCTGGGTGAGGGCCACCAAGGGTGGGTACCGTGGCCTCCCTGAGAATGGGGAGCCCGCTATGGTGGGATGGTGACCTTGTCAGCCCAGGTTGGGTTGTGTGCCACAGCAAGAGGGTTCCAGGACTGGCCTAGGTATGGGGTGTGGCCCACAGCAGGGGGGTGCCCAGGCCACCCCTGGTGTGGGGTTCAGGACATGGCAAAGTGAAGCCTGGGCCAGCCCAGTTTTGCAGTGCATGCCATGGCAGGTGGGAGCCCAGGCTGGCCCGGGTTTGATGTGTAGGCCATGGTGGGCAACTGCCCAGGCCGACTTGGGTTTTTGATGCAGCCCATGGCAGGTGGATTCCTCGGCTGGCCCAGGTTTGCAGTTCAGGCCATGGTGGGCGGGTGTCTGGGCCTGCCATGCATCAGGGTGTGGGCCATAGTGGGCAGGTGCCCAGACTGGCCAGGGTTCAGGGTGAGGGCCATGGCAGGCAGATGCCCAGGTTGTCCTATTTGTGGGGTGTAGGCCACAGAAGATGGGTGCCTGGTCTGGCCTGGGTGTGTGTTTTGGGCCACGGCATGGCAGTGCCTAGGCCAGCCTGGATGTGGGGTGTGGGCCAATGAAGGTGAGTGCTCAGGCTGGCCCATGTGTGGGGTGCCAGCCACTGTGGCCAGGTGCCTGGGCTGGCCCGGGTGTGGGGTAGGGGCCACGGCCAGTGGGTGCCTGAATCAGCCTTGGTGTGGGATGTGAGGTATGGGGTGTGGGGTGTGAGCCATTGTGGGCAGGTTCCCTGGCTGGCCCAGGTATATGGTGCAGGCCACAGTGGGTGAGTGCCCGAGCCACCCTTGATGTGGGCTTCAGGCCATGGCAAGCCAGTGCCCATGTTGGCCAGAGTTTGTGGTTAATGCTATGGTGGGCAGGTGCCTGGGCCAGCCTGGGTTTGGGGTGTGGGCCATGGTGGGTGAGTGCCTGGGTCTGCGCGGGTATGCAGTGCAATCTGGCCTGGGTGTGTAGTGCTGGCCATGGCAGTAGGGTAGATGGGCTGGCCTAGGTTTGGGGTGCAGGACATGGCAGGCAGGTGTCCAGGCTGACCCAGGTGTGGGGTGCAGGCCATGGTGGGCGGGTGCCTGGGCTGGCCAGGTTTTGTGATGCACGCCATGGAGGGATTGTGTCCTGGCCAGCCTGGGTTTCTGGTGCAGGCCATGGCAGGTGGATTCCTGGGCTGGCCTGGGTTTGTGGTGAGGGCCATGGCAGCTGGGCACATGGGCCTGCCAGGGTTCAGAATGCGGGCCACAGCAAGGGGCCGCCCAGGCCGGGCAGGGTTCAGTGTGCGGACCACAGTGGGTGGGTGCCAGGGCTGGCTTTGGTTCAGGGTGTGGGCCCTGGTGGGTGGGTTCCTGGGCCAGCCAGGGTTTGGGGTGAGGACCATGGCAGGCAGGTGCCCGGGGCAGCCAGGGTTCAGGGTGAGGGCCCCCAAGGGTGTGTGCTGTGGCCAGCCCAGGTGTTGGGAGACTGCTATGGTGGGTGGCTACCTGGCCCATCCCGGGTGTGGGGTGCAGGCCATGGTGATCGGTACTAGGGGCAACCCAGGTATGGTGGTTGAGCCATGGCTGGCAGGTGCCCGGGTAGGCCTGTGTGTGGGTTGTGGGCCACAGAGGGCATGTGCCTGTGCCAACCCAGGTGTGGGTTGTGGGCCATGGTGGGTGGGTGGTTTGGCCGCCCTGGTTTGGGGTTTAGGCCAAGAAAGGCCAATGCTTGGGCCGGCCAGTTTGTGCAGGCCATGGCTGGTGGGCCCCCGGGCTGGCCTGGGTTTGGGGAGCGGGTCATGGTTGGCAGGTGCCTGGGTTGGCCTGGGTTTGCGGTGCGGGCCATGCCAGGGGGGTGCCCATGTGGGCCTGGGTTTACAGTGCAGGCCATGGCAGGCGGTTGCCTGGGCCAGTCAGGGTTAGCTGTGCTGGTCATGAAAGGTGGGTGCAAGGGACATCCCTGGTTTGGAGTGCACACCCTGAACCCTGGCTAGCCCTGGCTCCTACCTACCATGGCTGGCACCCTGAACCCTTGCTGGCCCTGGCACCCACCTACCATGGCCAGCACCCGGAGCCCTGGATGTTCCAGGCACTCCCCTACTGTGGCCCACACCCCGAACCCTAGCTGGCCCAGGCACCAATGTACTGTGGCTTGCACCCCAAACTCTGGCTGGCCCTGGCACCCACCTACCGTGGCCTGCACCCTGAACCTTGGCTGGCTCTGGCACCCACCTATCATGGCCAGCACCCCAAACCCTGGCTGGCCCTGGCACCCACCTACCACAGCCAGGACACCGAAACCTCGCTGGCCCTGGCACCTGCCTACCACGGACTGCACCCCAAACCCTGGTTGGCCCTGGCACCTGCCTACCACGGACTGCACCCCAAACCCTGGTTGGCCCTGGCACCTGCCTACCACGGACTGCACCCCAAACCCTGGTTGGCCCTGGCACCTGCCTACGTTGGCCAGCACCCCAAACCCTGTTTGGCCCTGGCACCCTCCTACTACAGCTGGCACCCTGAATCCTGGCTGGCCTTGTAACCCACCTACCACAGCTGGCACCCTGAACCCTGGCTGGCCCTGGCATCCACCTACCACAGCCAGGACAACGAACCCTCACTGGCCCTGGAACTTGCCTACCATGAACTGCACTCCAAACCCTGGTTGGCCCTGGCCATTGCCTACTTTGGCACCACAAACACTGTCTGGCCCTGTCACCCACCTTCAGTGGCCCACTCCGTGAACCCTGGCTGGCCCTGGCACTCACATACCTTGGCCTGTACCCCCCACCCGGGCTGGCACTGGTACCCACCTACTGTGGAACAAACCCCAAACTGTGGCTGGCCTGGGCACCCAACTACTGTGGCCAGCACCCTGAACCACGGCTGGCCTGGGCCCCCACCTACCATGGCCAGGACACCAGACCCCAGCTGGCCCCGGCCCCTGCCTGCCATGGCCTGCACCCTGAACCCCGGCTGGTCTAGGACCCCACCAGGGCACCACCTAATATGACATGCACCCCAGGCACCAGCTGACCTGAGCCCCCGCCTCCCATGGCTGGGACCCCAGACCTTGGCTGGCAGGGCCCATGCCTACCATGGCCAGCACCTCAGACCATGACTTGCCCAGACCCCCAGCTACCATAGCCGGCATCCCAGACCCCGATGGCCCCGGCCATCACCTACCATGGCCAGCACCCCAGACCAAGGCTGGCCCTTACCACCTACCATGGCTGGCACCATAGATTCTGGCTGGCCCTAGCCCCCATCAACCATGACTGGCACCACAGACCCTGATGGCCTTGGCCCCTGCCTACCATGTCCAGCACCCTAGACCACGGCTAGCATGGGCCCCCACCTACCATGGCCAGCACCCTAATTCCTGGCTGGCCCCGGCCTCCACCTTCCATGGCCAGCACACTGAACTCTGGTTGACCCAGGACCCCACCTACCATGGCCAGCACCATGAAACCCAGCTGGCCCAGGCCCACACCTACCATGGCCAGCACCCCAAACCCCGGCTGGCCCAGGCCCCTGCCTGTCATGGCTGGCATCCAAACCCCGGCTGCTTCTCCTACCATGGCCAGCACTCCAAACCCCAGCTGGCCCAGGACCCTGCCTACCATGACTAGCACCCTCAACCTTGGCTGGCCCAGGGCCCCACCTACCATGGTTGGCATACTGGACCCAGGCTGGCCGGGCCCACACCTACCATGGCTATCACCCCAGTCCCCATCTCACCTAGTCCCCCACCTACCATAGCCAGGACCCCAGACCTTGATGGTACAGGCCCCTGCCTACCACAGCCAGCATACCCAGACCAAGGCTGGCCCTGACCACCACCTACCATGGCCGGCATTGCAGACTCTGACTGTCCTTAGACCCTGCCTACCATGGCCGGAAACCCAGACCGTGGCAAGCCTGGGTCCCTGTCCACCAGGGCTGGCACCCTGAACCCTGGCTGGCCCAGGACCCCATATACCATGGCTGGCACCTCAAACCCAGGCCACCCCAGGCCCCCACCTACCATGGCCAGAACCCAGAACCCTGGCTGCACCAGTCCCCCATATTCCATGGATGGCACCTCGAACCCAGGCTGCCCCAGGCCCCAAACTACCATGGCCAACATGCCAAACCCTGGCTGTCCCAGGGCCCCACCTACCATGGCTGGTACCTTGAACCCCGGATGGCCCTTGGCCCTGCCTATCTATACAGGCACTCCGAATTCCAGGTGGCTCGGGGCCCCACCTACCATGGCTGGCACCCAAGATCCCAGCTGGCCCAGGCCCCCACATACCATGGCTGGCACTCCAGACACCAACTGGCTGGGCACATGCCTACCATTCCTGGACCCTGACCCTGACTCACCCCCTAGACCCTGACTCACCCAGGGCCTTGCCACCATGGCCAGCAGCCCAGATGCTGATGGCCTGGACCCCCGCCTACCATGGCCAGCACCCCAGACCACGGCTGGCCCGGGCCCCTGACTACCATGGCTGGCACCCCAAACCCCAGCTGGCCCGGGCCCCCACCTTCCATGTCCAGCACCCTGAACCACGGCTTGCCCAGGCCCCTGCCTACCAGGGACCCCACCCCAAGCCCCACCAGGGTTTGGACCAGCTGGGTTTTGGAGTGCCGGGCCAAGTGGGTGGGGGTCTGGGCCAGTGGGGGTTTGGGGTGCAGGTCCTATTGGATGCAGGCCTGGGCCAGCTGGGGCTTGGGGTGCATGCCATGGTAGGCGGCAGCCCTGTCCAGCTGGGATTTGGGGTGCTGGCCATGGTAAGGGGGCCTGGAATAGCCAGAGTTTGGGGTGCTGGCCAAGGTGGGTGGGGGCCCAGGCCAGCTAGGGTTCAGGGTGCTGGCCATGGATGGTGCGGGCCCAGGTGAGCCAGTTTTTGGAGTGCTGGCTACAGTGGGTGGATGTCCAGAACAGACAGGGTTTGGGGGCCCAGCTGTGGTGGGTGGGGGCCAGGGGCATCCAGGGTTTGGGATTCCTGCCCCAGTGTGGGGGTGACGGGGTGAGCTGGGGTTTGTGATGCCGGCCCCAGTGGGCACAGGCACGGGCCAGCCAGGGTTCTGGGAGCTGACCCCTTTGGGCAGAGGCCCAGGCAAGTTGGGGTTCGGGGTGCTTGCCCTGGTGGGAGTGGGCCCGGGCCAGCCAGGGTTCTGGGTGCCAGCCCAAGTAGGCAGGGGCCCAGGCCAGCCGGGGTTCCAGGTGCTGTCCCTGGTAGGTGTGGGCCTGGGTCAGTTGGTGTTTGTGGTGCTGGCCCTGCTGGGGGGAGCTGGGCCAGTCATAGTTTGGGGTACCAGCCCTGGAGGGCTGGAGCCCAGGCCAGATGGGGTTCAGGGTGCCGGCTTCAGTGGGCAGGGGCTTGGAGAAGCCAGGGTTCAGGGTGCCAGCCATGGTGGGTGGAGGCCTGGGCCAGCAGGGATTAGGGTGTGGATTGGGACATGTTGGGTTGGGCCCCAGGCCAGCCAGGAATTGGGGAGCTATCCCTGGTGGGCAGAGGCCCAGGCAAGCCAGGTTTCTGGGTGCCAGCCTCAGTAGGCAGGGACCCAGGCCAGACAGGGTTCCAGGTGCTGTCCCTGGTAGGTGGGGGCCCGGGTCAGCTGGTGTTTGTGGTACTGGCCCTGGTGGGGGGCCCAGGCCAGTCATGCTTTGGGATGCTGGCCCTGGAAGGCTGGGGCCCAGGCAAGATAGGGTTCAGGATGCCGGCCTTGGTGGGCAGGGGCCCAGGGAAGCCAGGGTTCAAGGTGCTGACCCCAAATGGTGGGGGCCTGGGCCAGCCAGGATTCAGGGTGCTGGCCCCAGTAGGTGGTGAGTAGGGCCAGCCAGAGTTCAGGGTGCTGGCCCTGGTAGGTGGGGGCCCAGGTGCTGGCCCCAGTGGGTGGTGGCCTGGGCCACCTGGGGTCTGGGGTGATGGCCCAGGAGGGCAGGGCTCTGTGCCAACTGGGGTTTGGGGTGCTGGCCATGGTGGGTGGGGGCCCCGGCCAGCTGGGGTCAGGTGCTGGCCCCAGTACCTTGGGGCCCAGGCCAACCGGGGTTTGGTGTTCTGGACCCAGTAGGCAGGGTCTCTGGCCAGCTGGGGTTCGTGGTGCCAGCTGTGGTGGATGGGGGCACGGGCCAGGTGGGGATCAGGGTGTGAAACATGTTGGGAGGGAGCCCAGGCCAGCCAGGGTTCAGGATCCCTTTCCCAGTGGGTGGTGTCACAGGCCAGGTGGGGTCTGTGGTGCTAAGCCATTGGGTGGGGGTCCTGGACACCCAGGTTCCGGGTTGCCGGCCCCTGTGGGCATTGGTCCAGGCCACCTGGGGTTCAGGGTGCAGGACCCAGTGTCCAGGGTCCAGGCCTGCCAGGGTCCAATGTGCCTGTCCCAGTGAGTGGGGACCCAGGGCAGCCAGGGTTCTTGGTGTTGGCCAGGGATCAGGGTACTGGCCACAGTGGGTGAGGGCCTGGGCAAGCTGGGGTTTAGGGTGCCAGCCCTGGTGTTGGGGGCCTGGGCCAGCTGTGGTTTGCCATGCTGGCCCTGGTAGGCAGGGGTCTGGGCAAGCCAGGGTTCAGGGTCCCAGCCCCAGTGGGTGGGGGCCCAAACCACCTGGGGTCTGGTGTGCCAGGCCTTGTGGGAAGGCGCCTGGGCCACTCAGTGTTCAGGGTGCCAGGTCTGGTGGGGGGGGGTCCCAGGCCAGCGGGGATTTGGGGTGTGGGCCAGGCCATGGTGGGCGGGTGCTCAGGTCAATTAGGATTTGGGGTACTGGCCATGGTGGACAGGGGCATGGCCCAGCTGGGGATCAGGGTGCCAAACCTGAGGGGCCCAGGCCAGTCAGATTTCAGGGTTCTGCCTCTGGTAGGTGGGGGCCCAGGCCACCTGGGGTTTGGGTTGCCAACCCTGGTGGCAGGGTGCTGGTGGGTGGGGCCCCGGGCCTGCTGGGGTTCAGGGATCCAGCCCTGGTGTGGGGGGCTGCCAGCAAGCCAGGGTTCAGAGTGCTGACCATGGTGGGAGGGGTCAGGCAAGCTGGGGTTCAGGGTGCTGGCCACAGTGGGCAGGGGCCTGGGCCAGCCAGTTTTCAGGATGCGTGCCATGGTGGATGGGGTGTGGGCCAGCCAGAGTTCGATGTGCTGGCCCTGTTGTGTGGGGGCCCATGTCAGCTGAGGTTCGTGGTGCCAGCCCTGGTGGGCAGCAACTTGGGGCAGCTGGGGTTTGAGGTGCCAGCCCCAGTTGGTGGGGGCCCGGGCCAGCCAGGGTTCAGGGTGGTGGCCATGGTGGGGGTCACAGGCAGGTGGGATTTGGAGTGCCAGCCCTGGTAGATGGGGACCTGGGCCAGCTGGGGTTTGAGATGCCAGCCTTGTTAGGAGGTGACCCAGGCCAGCGGGTGTTTGAGTTGCCGGTCATGGTATGTGGTACCTGGGCCAGGCAGGGTTCAGTGTGTGGACCATGGAAGGTGGGGGCCTGGGCCAAGCGGGGCATGGGGTGCCAGCCATGGTAGGCAGGCACCCATGCCAGCTGGGGTTTGTGGAGCAAGCCATGGTAAGCAGGGGACCTGGCCAGTGGGGTTTCAGGGTGCCAGCTGCAGTGGGCAGGACCCGTGACAGTGGGGCTGCCAGATGCAGGATGGGCCATGTTGGGCAGGGGCTGCAGCCAGCCAAGGTTCAGGGTGCAGGCCACAATTAGAAGGGGCCCAGGCCAGCCGTGTTTCAGGGTGCTGTCCCTGGTGGCTGGGGTCCTGGGCCACGCAGGGTTAGGGTTACATGCCATGGAAGGCGGGAGCCCGGGCCAGCCAGGGTGTGGGGTGTAGGTCAGCATAGGCGGGGGCCCAGGCCAGGTGGCGTTCAGTGTGCCGCCACCATATATGGGGGCCCAGGCCAGCCAGGGTTCGGTGCATTCCCCAGTGGATGGGGGCCCAGGCCAGCCAGGGTTCATGATGCGGGCCCTGGTGGACAGGGGCCTGGGTGAGCTTGGGTTCAGGGTGCCAGCCCTGGTGAGCTGGGGCCCAGGCCAGCTGGGGTTTGGGGTGCAGGCCCTGGTGGGCAGTTGCCATGGCCAGTCTGGGTTTGGGGTGATGGTCCCAGTGGGTGGGGTCCCAGGCCAGCCAGTGTTGGGGTGCCAGCCCTTGTGGGCTGGGGCCCAGGCCAGCCAGGGCTTGGGTTGCTTGTGCTGGTGAGTGGGGACCTGGGCCAGCCAGGGATCAGGATGCTGACCCCTGAGGACAGAGGCCCTGGCCAGCTGGGGCTTGGGGTGCCAGCCCCGGTGGTCATTGGATGGACCAGCCCAGCAGGGGTTCGGGGTCTAGCCCAGGGCAATTGTAGGCAGGGGACCGGGCCTGCCAATGTTGGCAGTGCAGGCCATGGTGTGTGGGGCCAGCCTGGGTTCGGGGTGTGGGCCCCAGTCAGTGAGGGCCCAGGTCCAACAGGGTTCAGGTAGCCAGCCCTGGTGGGTGGTGGCCCAAGGCAGCCAGGGTTGTGGTGCCTTCCCTGATGGGAGGGAGCCCGGGCAAGCCGGGATTTGGGACATGGCCCTGGTGGGCAGGGACATGGGCTGGATGGATTTTAGGGTGCCAGCCCTGGTGGGCAGGGGCCTGTGCCAGCCAGGTTTGGAGGTGCCAGCTCCCATGGGCAGGGGCAGGGGCCAGCCGGGGTTCCGGAACATGACACTGTTGTGCAGGGGCCCTGGCCACCTGGGGTTTAGGGTGTCGGTGCTGGTGGGCTGGGCCCCAGGTAACCGGGGTTTGGGGTGCCAGCCCTGGTGGTCAGGGGTCCAAGTCAGCTGGTGTTTGTGGTGCCTGCCATGGTGGGCAGGGGTTCGGGACAGCTGGGGTTTGGGGTGCAGGTCCTGGTGGGTGTGTGCTCTAGTCAGACAATATTTGGGCTGCTGGCCCTGGTGAGCAGGGGCCCAGGCTAGCCGGGGTTTGGGGTGCTGGCCCTGGTGTGTGGTTGCCAGGGCCAGCCTGGGTTTATGATGCTGGTCCTGGTGGTCAGGGTCCTGGGCCAGCCAGTGTTGGGGTGCTGGCCCTGGTGGGCTGGGGCCCAGGCCAGCCAGGGTCAGGTTTGCCAGCCCCGGTGGTCATCAGACCAGCCAAGTGGGAGTTTGGGGTGCAGGCCAGGCCATGCTGGGCAAGTGACAGGACCTGCCAGTGTTAGTGGTGCAGGCCCTGGTATGTGGGAGCCCAGGACAGATGGGGCTTGGGGTGCCAGCCCTGGTGGGTAGGGGCCCGGGGCAGCCAGGGTTGTGGTGCCATCCCCTATGGGAGGGAGACCAGGCCAGATGGGGTTTGGGACCTGGCCCTTGTGGGTTGGGGCCTGGGCCAGCCAGGGTTTGGGGTGCTGGCCCCAGTAAGCTAGGGCCTGGGCAAGCTGGGAATTGGGATGCCAGTCCCAGTGTGTGGGCATCTGGGCCAGCTAGTGTTTGGGGTACCAGCCCTGGTGGGCACAGGCCTATGCCAGCTGGGGTTCTTGGTGCTGGCCCAGTAGGTAGGGGCCTGAGACCACCAGTGTTTGGGGTGCCGACCCCAGTAGGCAGGGTCCTGTGCCAGCCAGGGTTTGGGGTACTGGCCCTGGTAGGCAGGGGCCCGGGTCAGCTGGGACTTGGGGTGCCGAACTCATTAGGCAGAGGGCCCAGAGCAGCCAGGGATCAGGGTGCCAGCCCCGGTAGGAAGGGGCCCAGGCCTCTCAGGATTCAGGATGCCAGCCCTGGTGGGTGGTGGCCCTGGCCAGGGGTGGTTCGGGGTGCAGGCTGGGCCATGGAGGGCAGGGGCCAGGGCCAGCTGGGGTTTGGAGTGCTGGCCAAGTTCAGAGGGGGACCTGTCCCTGATTGGGTCTGGGGTGCCAGCCCTGGTAGTCAGGGGCCAGGGCCAGCCAGCATTCGGGCTGCTGGCCCTGGTGAGTAGGGTCCTGGCCAGCCAGGATTCGGGGTGCCAGCCATGGTGAGCAGGGTCCTGGGCCAGCCAGGGTTGGTGGTGCAGGCCCGAGTAGGTAGGGCCTTGGGTCAGCTGAGGTTCAGGGTACCAGCCCAGTAGGTGGGGGCTCAGGTCAGCCGGTATTCTGGGTGCCGGCCCAAGTGGGTGGGGAGCAGGCCAGCCTGGATTCATGTTGCCAGCACTGGTGGGCAGAGGCCCAGGCTGCAGGAGTTTGGGGTGTGTGTTGGTCCATGGTGGACCCAGGCCCAGGCCAGTCAGATTTCAGGGTGCTGCCTCTGGTAGGTGGGGGCCCAAGCCACCTGGGGTTTGGGTTGCCAGCCCTGGTGGCTGGGGGCCCAGGCCAGCTGGGGTTTGTGGTGTTGGCCCCAGTTGGTGGGGGTCTGGGCCAACCGGGGTTCAATGTGCCAGCCATGGAAGGCATGGGCCCATGCCAGCTGGGGTTTGTGATGATGCCATGTAGGGTGGGTGCCCTGGGAATCCAGCATTCTGTGTATCGGCCATGGTGGGTGGGGACATGGGCCAGCTTGGGTTTGGGGTGCTGACCCCAGTGGGCAGGCACCGGGCCAGACAGGGTTCAGGTTGCCAGCTCCGGTGAGCAGAGGCCCTGGCCAGTAGGGTTTCAGGGTGCAGGCCAGTCCATGGTTGGCTGTTGCCCAGGCCAGCCAGGGTTCAATATGCCACCCCTGCTAGGCAGTGGCCCAGTCTAGCCATGCTCGAGGTGCCAGCCCTGGTAGGCGTGGGCTCTGGCCAGCCAGGGTTCAGTGTGCCTGCCCTAGTAGGTTGGGGCTGGGCCACTCAGGGTTCAGGGTGCATGTCATGGTAGACAAATGCCCAGGGAAGACAGAGTTTGGGGTGGTATACATGGTAGGCAGGGGCCCGGGCCAGCCGGGGATTGGGGTGCCAGGCATGGTGTGTGGGAGTCCTGGCCAGCCAATGTTAGGGGTTACAGCCCTGTTGGGCTGGGATCAGGGCCAAGCTGGGTTTGGGGTGCTGGTAGACAGGAGCCAGGGTCAGCTAGGGTTTGGTGTGCAGGCCCCAAGGGGTGGGGGCCCAGGCAGCAGGGGTTCAGGGTGCCAGCCCCAGTGGGTGGGGGCTCAGGCCAATCAAGGTTCTGTGTGTTAGCACTGGTCAGTGGGCCCCAGGACAGCTGGGTTTTGGGGTTCTGGCCCTGGTAGGGGGGGCCGGGCCAGCAGGGGTTCTAAATGAAGGCCCTGGTGGGCAGGGGTCCGCTCCAGCTGGGGTTCAGGGGCTGGCCCCGATAGGCGGGATGCTGGGCCATCCGGGATTTGGGCTGCTGGCCCTGATAGGCAGGGGCCAAGGCCAGCCGGAGTTCTAGGTGCTGGTCATGGTAGGTGGGGTCCAGTGCCAGCTGGGGTTCCGGATGCCAGCCCTGGTAAGCAGGGGAACCAGCCAGCTGGGGTTTGGGGTGCTGGCCCCTGTTACATAGGGGCCTGGGCCAGCCAGTGTTTGTGGTGGCATCCCAGGTGGGTTGAGGCCCAGGCCTGGTGGGGCAGGGTAGCAGTCCCAGTAGGAGGGTCCCTGGCCAGCCTGGGTTCTGGGGTGCCAGGCACCCGTGGATGGGGTCCTGGTCCAGTCACTGTTCAGGGTGCCAGCCCCCAAAGGCGGGTGCCCAAGCCAGCCAGGGTTAGGGGTACCAGCCCCAGTAGGAGAGGTCCTGGCTAGGCGGGGTTCATGGTGCCAACCCCAGTTAGTGGGAGCCTAGGCCGTCCAGGGTTCTTATTTCCGGTCCCAGTGGGCAGGGACCTGGGCAGCAAGGTTTCAGGGTGTGGGCCGGGCCATGGTGTGTGGGGGCCAGGGCCAGCTGGGGTTCAGGGTCCTGGCCCTGATGGGAGGTCCTGGGCCATCTGGGGTTCTTATTGCCATTCCTAGTGGGCAGGGGCCAGGCCAGAGTGGTTTCAGGGTACCAGCCAGAGTGGACGGGGCCCAGGTCTGCCCAGGTGTGTGGTTCCGGCCCTGGTGGGCAGGCACCTGGGCTAGCTGAGGTTCGGGATGCTGGCCATGGTGGGTAGGGCCCGCACCAGCCGGGGTTCTGGGTGGAGACCCTTTTGGGACAGAGCCTGGCCTAGCTGGGTTTTGGAGTGGTGGCCATGGTGGGCCAAAGCCCAGGCCAGACCAGGTTCCAGTTGCCAGCCCTGGTGGATGGGGGCTGGTGCCAGCCGGGGTTCTGGGTGCTGGCCCTTGTGGGTGGGGGGCAAGGCCAGCAAGAGTTTGGAGTTCCAGCCCTGGGGCCTGGGGCCTGGGCAACCAGGAGTTTGGTGTGCCGGTCCTGGTGTGCAGAGGCCCAGGCCAGCTGGGGTTCGGGGTGCCAACCCTGGTGTGAGGGGGCCTGGGCCAGCTGGGGTACTGGGTGCCAGCCCCTGAATGCAGGGACCCAGGCCAGATGTGGTTGGGGTGCTGGAATCGGTGGGTGGGGGCCCGAGCCAGCTGGTGTTTGTGGTGCTGGCCCAGGTAAGTGGGGTCCCAGGCTAGCCAGGGTTTGGGGAGCCAGCCCTCATTGGCAGAGGCCCAGGCCTGTCGGGTTCTGGGTGCTGGCCCCCATAATTGGGGGTTCTGTGGTCAGGGGCCAGCCAGGGTTCAGCGTGCCATCCCTGGTGTGCAGGACCCAGGCCAGCAGGGGTTCAGGTTGCCAGCCCTGGTAGGTGGGGGCTCAGGCCAGCCAGGGTTCAGGATGCTACCCCCATTAGGTGGGGGCCCAGGCCAGGTGGGGTTTAGGGTGCCAGCCCTGGTAGTTGGCAACCTGGGCCAGCCTGGATTGGGGGTGCTGGCCCTGGTATGCAGAGGCCTGGGCCAGAAGGGTTGTGGGGTGCCGGCCCTAGTGGATGGAGACCTGGGCCAGCCAGGGTTTGTGGTGCTGAACCCAGTGGCAGGGTTCCAGCCCACAGGGTTTGGGGTGCAAGCTAGACCCTAGTGGGCAGGGGCCCAGGTCAGCCAGGGTTAAGTGTGCCAGCTCCAATTGGAGGGGTCCCTGGCCAGCCAGGGTTCAGAGTGCTATCCCAGGTGGGGGTGCACAGGCCAGCTGGGATTTGGGGAGCAGGCCTTTGTTGACAGGCACCAGGCCAGCCGGCTTTCGAGTTGTTGGTCCCTGTGGGCAGAGACTGGGCCAGCTGGGATTCAGTTTTCAGCCCCAGTGGATGGGGGCCTTGGCCAATGGGATTTTGGGGTGCAGGATAAGCCATGGTAGGTGGTTGCCCAGGCCAGCCAGGGTTTGGTGTACTGCCCCTGGTAGGTGGGAGCCTGGGCCAGCCAGGGTTAGGAGGTGCCAGCCTCGGTAGTTGGGTGCTGGTCCACCTGGGGTTCAGGGTGCCTGTCATGGTAGGTAGGAGCCCAGGCCAAGAGGGGTTTGGGGTGCTCTCCATGGTAGGTGGGGGCCTGGGCCAGCCAGAGTTCAGGCTCCTGGCCATGGTGGGCATGGGCCCGGGCCAGCCAGGGTTCAAGGTGCTGGCCCTGTTGGGTGGAGGCCTGTGCCAGCCTGGGTTTGGGGTGCCAGCTCCGGGAGGCTGGGGCCCAGGCCTGCTGGGGCTTGGGGTGCCAGCCACAGTGGGCAGGACCCAGACAGTGAGGGTTTGGGGAGCAGGCTGGGCCATGGTTGGCATGGGCCCAGGTCAGTCTGTGTTTGGGGTGCAGGCCCCCGTGTGCATGGGCCTGGGCCATCTAGAGCTCAGGGTGCTGGCCCTTTTGGGCAGGGACCCAGGCCAGCTGGGGTTCGGGGTTCCAGCCCTTGTTGGTGGGTCCCAGGAAGGCTGGGGTTTGGGTTTGTGGCCCTGGTGAGTGGGGGCCCAGGCCAGTAGGAGTTCGGGGTGCAGGCCCTGGTGGGTGGGGGCCTAGGCCACCCAGGTAAGGGCAGCCAGCCCCAGTAGGTGGGGGCCCAGGCCAGCCGGGGATCCAGGTCCCAGTCATAGTAGGTGGGGTCCCAGGCCACCCAGGGTTCCGTATGCTGTTCCCAGAAGGCAGGGGCCCAGGTCAGCTGGGGTTCAGGAGGCAGGCTATGGTAGGTGGGGGCCCAGGCCAGCTGGGATTCAGGGTGCTGGCCCAGGTAAGCAGGGGCCCAGGCCATCCAGGGTTTGGGTGCTTCCCTCATTATGTGGGGGCCTGGGCCTGCTGGGTTTTGGGGTACCAGGCCTGGTAGGTGGGGGCCCGGGCCAGATAGCATTTGGGGTGTCAGCCCTGGTAGGTGAGGGTCCAGGCCAGCCATGATTTGGGGTTCTGGCCCCAATGAGTGGGGGCCCATGAAAGCAGGTGTTCAGGGTACAGGCCGGTCATGTTTGGTGGGGTCCCAAGACAGCTGGTGTTTGGGGTGCTGGCCCTGGTGCAGGGGGACTCAACCAGCCAGGGTTCTGAATGCAGGCCCTGGTACGTGGGGGCCCAGGCCAACTGTTGTTCAGAGTGCCAGCCCCAGTGAGTGGAGGCCCAGGCCAACCGGGGTTCAGGGAGCCATCCCCAGTAGGCAGGGGTCTGGACCTGCTGGTGTTCAGGGTGCTGGCCCTGGTGGGCTGGGGCATAGACCAGCTGGAGTTTGGGGTGCTGGCCCCAGTAGGCAGGGGCCCAGGCCACCTGGGGTTCAGGTGCCAGTCCTGGTAGGTGGGGTTCCAGGCCACTCCGGGTACAGGGTTCTGGCCCCTGTAGGCAGAGTCCTGGGTCATCCGGGGTTTAGGGTGCTGGCCCTGGTGGCCAGGTGCGCTGGGCTACCAGGGTTCAGTGTGCCACCCCCAGAAGGCAGGGGCCCGGGGTAGCCAGGGTTTGGGATGCTGGATCCAGTAGGAGGGATCCAGGCCATCCGGGGTTTGGGATGCCAGGCCCAGTAGGCAGGGGCCACGGCCACCCAGGGTTCAGGGTGCTGTCCCCATTATTTGGGGTCCCAGGCCAGCCAGCTTTCAGGGTGCCAGCCTCAGTAGGCATGGGCCTGGGCTAGACATGGTTTGGGGTGCCAGCCCCAGTAGGTGGGGTATGGGACAGCAGCAGTTCAGGGTGCTGGCCCTAGTAGATGGGGGCCTAGGCCAGCCAGGATTATGGTGCCAGCCCCAGAGGGTGAGGGCCTGTGCCGTCCAGGGTTCTTGTTGCCAGTCCCTATGAGCAGAGGCCTGAGACAGGGGGGTTCCAGGTGCAGGCTGGGCCATGGGTGGTGGGGGCCCAGGAAAGCCAGGTTCAAGGTGCCAGCCACATTGGGTGGGGGCCAGGGCCAGTAGGGGTTTGAGGTGCCAGCCCTGGTGGGAAGGGTCACAGGCCAGCCAGAGTCTGGGATGCCGAACCTGGTGGTTGGGGGCCCGGGCCAGCCAGGTTTTGGCGTACCAGCCCTGTTGTGCAGAGGCCCAGGACAGCCAGGGTTGCGTTTGCTGGCACCAGTGGGTGGGGGCACAAGCTGGCTAGGGTTTGGGGTGACAGCCCCAGTAGGAGGCAGCCCGGGCCAGCCAGGGTTGCTGGTGCCAGCCCTGGTGGGCAGGGGCCTGGGAAAGCTGGGGTTCAGGGTTCCAGTCCCCGTGGGCAGGGGTGCGGGACAGCAGAGGTCCAGGGTGCAGGGTGGGTCATGGTTGGTGGGGGCCTGGGCCAGCAGGGATTTGGTTTGCAGGCTTGGATCAGTCAGGGTTTGGGGTGCCAGCCCCGTTGTGGGGGGCAAAAGGCAGCCATGATTTGTGGAGCTGGCCTTTGTGGGCAGGGGACAGGGCTACCTGGAGTTTGGGGTGTCAGCCTTGGTAGGCAGGGCCTTGGGCCAGCTGGGGTTCATGGTGCTGGCCATGGTAGGTGGGTGCCCAGGCCAGACTGGGTTTGGGGTGCCAGGCCCGGTGGGCAGATACTGGGCCAGCTGGGTTTCAGGTTGCTGGGCCATTGTGTGGGGACCTGGGCCAGCAGGGGTTCAGTGTGCAGGCCGGGCCATTGTGGCTGGTTGCCCAGGCCAGCCAGAGTTTTTTGTGCCAGCACCAGAAGGCAGTAACCCAGGGGAGCCAGTGTTCTCAATGCTAACTCTGATAGGTGGGGTCTGGGCCAGCCAGGGTTCAGGGTGTTGGCCCTGGTAGGTGGAGACCTGGGCCACCCAGGGTTCAGTATGCTGCTCCCATTATGTGGGGGCCAGGGCCAGCTGGGTTTCAGGGTGCTGGCCCTGGTAGGTGGGGGCCTGAGCCAACCAGTGTTCAGGGTACCATCTGCGGTAGGTGGGAGCCTGGGTCAGCCAGGGTTTGGGGTGCTGGACCCTGTAGGCATCGTCCTGGGCCAGCCAGGGTTTGGTGTGCCAACCCCAGTGGGCGGGGGCCTGGGCCAACAGGGTTCAGATTGCTGGCCCTGGTAGTCGGGGCCCTGTTCCAGTCAGTGTTCAAGGTGCCCGCCCTGGTAGGCAGGGGCCGGGGCCAGCCAGGGTTTGAGGTGCCATACCCATTACGTGGGGGCCCAGGCCAGCCAGGGTTTGGGGCATGGGCCATGGCAGGTGGGTGCCCAGGCCAGCCAGTGTTTGTGGCAAGGGCCATGGCAGGCGAGTGCCAGGGCCAGCCAGAGTTGGGGCAAATGCCAAGCAGGTGGTTGCCCTGGCCAGCCAGGATTTGCGTGAGGGCCATGTTAGGTGGGTGCCTTGGCTAGCCAGGGTTTGTGGTGCTGACCATGGCAGGCTGGTGCCAGGGCAGGCCATGATTTGTGGTGTGGGCTAGGGAAGACCATTCCCAGGGCCAGCCACTGTTTGGGATGCGGGCCATGGCAAGTGGGTGCCCTGGCCAGCCAGGGTTTTGGGTGCATTCCATGTCATTCCACTCCCCAATAAGTTTTGGGGAGCAGGCCATGGCAGGTGGGTGCCTTGGACAGCCAGGTTTTGGGGTGAGGGCCATGGCAGGGTGGTGCCTGGGTCAACCAGTATTTGGGGCAAGGGTCATGACAGGGTTGTGCCCTGGCCATCCAGGGTTTGGGCACGGGCCATTGCAGTCGGGTGCCAGGGCCAGCCATGGTTTGGAGCATGGACCATGGCAGATGGGTGCCCAAGCCAGACAGGGTTTGGGGGGCAGGCCATGGCAAGTAGGTGCCTGGGCCATCCGGGGTTTGGGGAAGAGCCATGGCAGGCTTGTGCTAGGGCCAGCCAGGGTTTGGAGCATGGCACGTGGACGCCAGAGCCAGCCAGGATTTGGGGTGTGGGTCATGGCAGTGGGATGCCAAAGTTTTGGGTGTGGGCCATGGCAGGTGGGTGCCTGAGCCAGCCAGGGTTTGGGGTGCCCCCCAGAGCAGGTGGGTGCCTAGGCCAGCCAGGTTGTGGTACACGAGCCATGACAGGCGGGTGCCTGGGCCAGCCAGGGTTTGGGGCACATGCCTTGTCAAGTGGTTGCCCTGGCCACCCAGGATTTGGGGTGAGGGCCATGGCAAGCAGGTGCCATGGCCAACCAGGCTTTGGAATGCAGGCCATCCAGGCCGGTGCTAGAGCCAGCCATTTTTGCAGTGTGACCCAGGGCAGGCCAGTGCCAGGGCCAGCCACTCTTTGGGGTCTGGGCCATGGCAAGCAGGTGCCACAGCCATCTATGGTTTTGGGTGCAGTCCATACATGAGGGTGCCTGGACTAGCCAGGTTTGGGGAGTGGGCCAGGCATGCAGGTGCCCAGGACAGCCAGATTTTGGGATGAGGGCCATGGCAGTCCGGTGACTGGACCAGCCAGTGTTTGGGGGAATGGCCATTGCATGGGGGTACCCAAGCCAGCCAGGGTTTGGGGCCTGCGCCATGGCAGGCGGGTGCCTGGGCCAGCCTGTTTTGGGGCACAGGCCATGGCATTCATGTGCCAGGGTTTGGGGCATGGGCCATGGCAGGCCTATAACAGGGCCAATCAGGTTTTGGGGTGAGGGCAATGAAATGTGGGTGCCTAGGACAGCCAGGTTTTGGGCCATGCACCATGGCAGGCAGGTTCACGTGCCAGTCAGAGATTGTGGTGAGGGCCATGGCAGGCTGGTGCCAGGGCCAGGCAGGGTTTGGGGTGCAGGTCACGGCAGGCTGGTAACAGGGCCAGCCAGGATTTGGGGTTCAGGCCATGGCAGGCAGGTGCCCAGACCAGTGAGGGTTTTGGGCACAGGCCACGGGAGGCAGGTGACAGGGCCAGCCAGGGTTTGGGGTGCCGGCCATGGTAGGTAGGTGCAAGGAACAGCCAGTGTTCAGGGTACTGGCTGTGGTAGGCGGGTACCAGGGCCAGCCAGGGTTCAGGGTGCCAGTGTGGTTGGTGGGTGCCAGGGCCAGCCAGGTTTCAGGGTGCCAGCCATGGTACCTGGTGACTGGACAATCCATAATTGGGGGTTCTGGGCATAGTAGGTATGTGCCAGGGCCAGCCAGGGTTCAGGATGCTGGCCATGGTAGGTGGGTGCTAGGGCCAGCCAGGGTTTGGGGTACCTTCTGTGGTATGCAGATGCCATGGCCAGCCAGGGTTCAGGGTGCCATGGCCAGGGCCAATCAGCTTCTGAGTGCCACAGTAGGTGGGTTCCAAGGCTAGCCAGGATTCAGGGTGCCACCCATGACAGGTGAGTGCCAGGACCAGCCAGTGTTCAGGGTGCTGGCTGTGGTAGGCAGGTGCCAGGGCCTGCCAGGGTTTGGGGTGCTAGCAATGGCAGGCTGGTGCCAGGGACAGTCAGGGTTTGGGGTGAGGTAGGTGGTTGCCAGGGCCAGTCAGAGTTTGGGGTACTATCCGTGGGAGGTGGGCCCCAGGGTCAGCCATGGTTTTGGGAGATGGCCATGGTACAGGGTGCCTGGGCCAGCCAGTGTTTGGAGTACCAACTGTGCTAGGTGGTGCCAGGGCCAGCCAGGTTTCAGCATATTGGCCATGGTAGATGGGTGCCAGGGCCAGCGAGGTTTTGGTGTACCAGCCATGATAGGTGGGTGAATGACTGAGCCAGGGTTTAGGGTGTGGGCCACGGTAGGCCAATGCCAGGACCATCCAGGGCTTGGGGTATGGGCCATGGTAGGTGGGTGCCAGGGCCAGCCAGGGTTTGGTGTGTGGGCCATGGAAGGTGGGTGCCCGGGCCAACCAATGTTCAGGGTGTGGGCCATGTTAAGCAGGTACCAGGGCCAGCCAGGGTTCAGGATGTCAGCCATGGTAGACAGCTGCCTGAGACAGCCATGCTTTGGTTCCCGGCCACGGTAGGTGCGTGCCAGGGCCAGCCAGTGTTCAGGGTTCTGGCCATATTACATGGGTGCCAAGGCAGGCCAGGGTTCAGGGTGCCAAATGTAATAGGTGGGTACTGGGGTCTGCCAGGATTTGGGGTGCTGGCCATGGTACTAGGTGCCTGGGCCAGCCAGACTTCTGAGTTCTGGCCATGGAGGGGAAGGCCAGGCCCACTCAGGATTAGGGGTTCCAGCGATGACAGATGGGTGCCAGGGCCAGCCAGGTTTCGGGCTGCTTGCTGTGGTAGGAGGGTGCCAGGGCCTACCAGGGTTTGTAGTACCAGCTGTGGCAAGCAGTTGCCATGCACAGCCATGTTTTGGGGTACTGGTCATGGTAGGTGGGTGCCAGGGATAGCCAGGTGCCCTGGCCCGTGGGGCTGTTCAACAGGGACCTAGAGTAAGGGGCGAATGAATGAGAGAGAGAGACAAGAGACATGAAGGATGAGAGCAAGACAGGCTGTCTGATCAAGCTCCAAAGTCTTTAATGTTGTGCTGTAGCTTAAATACACATGGAGGGGGAGGGGAGGGGCAAGGAAGTCACAAGAGCCAGATGATTCTTCAGAAGTCTTCAGCTCCTCCTGTAACCCTGACAACCACTTTCAGATGGCAATTTCAATTCAAAGGTCACAATGCCCTGTGGCTCAACATCTGCTATTTTCACCACACCCTGCACCTTTTCATCAGGGTATTTGTAAAAAGTTACTTATGGTCTTGGCTCCCGGCAGCCAGGGTCTGTGGTGCCAGCCACAGTATCAGGTGCCTGGGAAAGTCAGTGTTCGGGGTGCCAGTTGTGGTTGGCATGTGCCAGGGTCAGCCAGGGTTCAGGGTGCCAGACATGGTAGATGGGTGCCAGTGCCAGCTAGATTTTGGGGTGTCAGTCATGGTAGGAATGTGCCAGGGTCAGACAGGTTTATGGGTGCCTGCAGTGGTAGGCAGGTGCCAGGGAGAGCCTGGGTTCAAGTTGCTGGTCACGTTAGGTGGGTGCCAGGGCCAGCTAGGTTTTGGGTTGCCAGTCGTGGTTGGGTGGTGCCAGGGCCACCCAGGGCTCAGGGTGCCAGCTATGGTAGGAGGGCGGCAGGGCCAGCTACAGTTCAGGGTGTGGGCCATGGTAGGCCAATGCCAGGGCCATCCAGGGCTTGGGGTATGGGCCATGGTAGGTGGGTGCCACAACAAACCAACATTCGGGGTGTGGGCCATGGAAGGCAGGTGCCAGGGACAACCAAGGTTCACGGTGAAGGCCATGGTAAGCAGGTACCAGGGCCAGCCAGGTTTTTGTGTGCCATCCATGGTAGGAGGGTGCCAGGGCCAGCCAGGGTTCAGGGTGCTGTTTGTGGTAGGGAGGTGCCAGTGCTAGCCAGGGTTTGGGGTGCCAGCCACAGTAGGTAGGTGCCAGAACATGGAAGAGTTCAGGGTGCTGGCCATGGTAGGTGGGTTGCCATCTGTGTTAGGTGCGAGCCAAGGCCAGCTGGGTTTTGGGGTTCCAGCTATGGTAGGCGAGTGCCAGGCCAGCCAGTGTTTGGGGTTCCTGGCTGTGTTCAGCAGGATCAGGACCAGCCAGGTTTTGGGGTGTGAGGCAGGGTAGGCCGGTGCCAAGGCTAGTCATGTTTTGGTGTGTGGGCCTCGGTGGGCGAGTGCCAAGGTCAGAAAGGGTTCAGGATCTGGACATGGTGGGCAGGGGCCAGGGCCAAGCAGGGTTCGGGGTGCTGGCCATGGTATGTGCTTACCAGGACCAGCCAGGGTTTGGGGTGTCAGTCGTGGTAGGGAGGTGCCAGGGCCAGCCAGGGTTCTGGGTGCCTGCAACAGTAGATGGGTGCCAGGGCCAGCCAGGTTTTGGTGTGCCAGCTGTGGTAGGCAGGTGCCAGGGCCAGCCAGGGTACAGGTTGCAGGTTGTGGTAGGGAGCTGACAGTGCCAGACAGGGATTGGGTTGCCAGTGGTGGTAAGGAGGAGCCAGGGACAGCCAGAGTTCTGGGTGCCGGCCATGGTAGGTGGGTGCCAGGGCCAGCCAGTGTTCAGGGTGTGGGCCATGGTAGGCTTGTGCCATGGCCAGCCAGTATTTGGGGTGTGGGCCATGGGAGGTGGGTGTCAAGCCCAGCAAGGGTTCAGGGTTCTGGCCATGGTAGGCTGGTGCCAGGTCCAGCCATGCTTCAGGATGCTGGGCATGGTAGTCAGGTGCCAGGTGCCAGGGCCAAGCAGGGTTCGGGGTGTTGGTCGTGGTAGGGAGGTACTAGTGCCAGCCAGGGTTCTGGGTGGCTGCAACAGTATGTGGGTGCCAGGGCCATCCTGGATTCAGGGTGCCAGCTGTGTTAGGTGGTACCAGGGCCAGCCAGGGATCAGGTTGCCAGTGGTGGTAGGGAGGTGCCAGGGTCAGCCAGGGTTTGGGGTGCTGGGCACCATAGTCAGGTGCCAAGCCAGGCAAGGTTTGGGGTCCCAGCCTTGGTAGTCAGGTGCCAGGGCCAGCCAGGTTTTGAGTTGTCAGTCATGATAGGGTGATGCCAGCGCTAGCTAGGTTTCAGTGTGCCATCCATGGTAGGTGGGTGACAGGGCAAGGCATGGTTTGGGGTGCAGGTGACAGTATGTGGGGCCAAGAGCCAGCCAAGTTTTGGGTGCTGGCCATGGTAGGTGGGTGGCAGGGCCAGCCAGGATTTGGGGTGCAGGCTGTGGTAGGTGGATGCCAGGGACAGGCATGGTTTGGGTTGCTGTCCATGTTTAGCATATGCCAGGGCCAGCTGGGTTTTGGGATTCTGGCCATGGTAGGTGAGTCCAGACCCAGCCATGGTTTGGGTTGCCAGCTGTGTTAGGCAAGAGCCAGGGCCATTCAGTGTTCAGGGTGCAGGCCACAGTAGGTGTGTGCCCGGGCCAGCCAAGGGTCAGGGTGCGAATGACAGTAGGCTGGTGCCAGGACCAGCCACAGTTTGGGGTGCCTGACACAGTAGATGGGTGCCCAGGCCAGCCATTGTTTGGGGTGCCTGCCACGGCATGCGGGTGCCAAGGCAGACATGTTTCAGGTTGCAGGCCATGGCAGATGGGTGCCAGGGATAGCCTTGATTCAGGGTGTGGGCCATGGAAGGTGGGTGCCAGGGCCAGCCAGGTTTCATGATGCCAGCCACGGTAGGTGGGTGGCAGGGCCAGCCAGTGTTCAGTGTGCCAGCCATGCTAGCCCTGTCCCAGGGCCAGCCAGTATTCAGATTGCCAGCCGTGGTAGTCCAGTACCAGGGTCAGCCAGGGTCCCGTGTGCAGGCCGTGGTAGGCAGGAGCCAGGGCCAGCAAGGGTTCAGGGTTCTGGCCATGGTAGGCCAATGCCAGGTCCATACATGCTTCAGGGTGCTGGCCATGGTAGTCTGGTACCATGGCCAGGCAGGTTTTGGGGTACAGGCCATGGTAGGTGGGAGCCTGGGCCAGCCAGGTTTGGGATGCATAGCAAGGTTGACAATTGCCAGGACAAGCCAGTTTTCAGGGTGCTAGCAGTGGTAGGTGGGTGCCAGGGCCAGCCAGGGTTCGGGTTTGGGGTACTAATAGTTGTAGGGAGGTGCCAGTGCCAGCCAGTGTTCTGGGTGCCTGCAATGGTAGGTGGGTGCCAGGACCAGCCATGGTTTGTGTTGCCAGTCACGTATGGGAGCTGCCAGGGCCAGCCAAAGTTGTGGGTGCCAGTCCTGGGAGGCAGGTGCCAGGGCCAGCCAGGGTTCAGGGTGGTGGGCACCATAGTCAGGTGCCAAGTCAGGCAGCATTCAGGGTCCCAGCCCTGGTATGCCAGTGCCAGGGCCAGCCAGGGTTTGGGTTCTCGGTCTTGGTAGCCTGGTGCCAGGGCCAGTCAGGTTTCAGGGTGCTGGGCACCATAATTGGGTGCCAGTCCAGGCAGTGTTCATGATCCCAGCCTTGGTAGGTGGGTGCCAGGGCCAGCCAGGGTTTGGGTTGCCAATTGTGGTAGCCTGGTGGCAGGGCAAGCCAGGTTTTGGTGTGCCATACATGGTAGGCAGGTGAGAGGGTGAGACATTGTTTGGGGTGCAGATGATGGTACAGGGTTTCCAGGGCCAGCCAGGGCTTGGGGTGCTGGCTGAGGTAGGCAGGTGCCAGGACCAGCCATGTTTCGGGTTGCCATCTCTGTTAGGTGTGAGCCAGAGCCAGCCGGGTTTTGGGGTTCCTGTTGTGGTAGATGAGTGCCAGGCCAGCCAGTGTTCATGTTTCTGGTTGTGTTAGGCAGGATCCAGGGCCACCCAGGGTTCAGGGCACGGGCCACAGTAGGTGTGTGTCTGGGGCAGCCAAAGTTCAGGGTCCAAGCCATGGTAGGCTTATGCCAGCACCAGCCATTGTTCGGGGTGCCAGCCATGGTATATGGGTTCCCAGGCAAGTCATGGTTTGGAGTGCCTGCCACAGTATGCAGGTGCCAAGGCAGCCAGGTTTCAGACCACAGGCCATGGCAGATGGGTTCCAGAGCCAGCTTGATTCAGGATGCAGGCCATGGAAGGTGGGTGCCAGGGCCAGCCTGGTTTAGGGTGCTGGTCTTGGTAGGCAGGTGCCAGAGCCCACCAGAGTTTGGGTTGCTGGTCTTGGTAGCCTGGTCCCAGGGCCAGACAGGCTTCAGTGTGCCAGCCATAGTAGTTGGGTGAGAGGGTGAGTTGTGGTTTGGGGTGTAGGCAATGGTACATGGGTGCCAGGGCCAGCCAATTCAGGGTATGGGCAACTATATACATATGCCAGGCCCAGCCATGGTTCAGGGTACCAGCCATGGGCTAATAGGGTTCAGGGTGCTGGCCATCATAGGCAGGAGCCAGGCCAGCCAGGTTTTGGGGTGCAGGTCAAGGTAGGCTGGTGCCAGGGCAAGCCAGGTAGGTGAGTGCCAGCATCAGCAAGGGCTCAGGGTGCCGGCCACGGTAGGCAGGTGCCAGGGCCAAACAGGGTTTGGGGTGCTGGACACAGTAGGTGGGTACCATGATAAGCCAGGGTTTGGGGTGCCGGTTGTGGTAGGGAGGTGCCAGGGCCAGCCAGGCTTCAGGGTGCCAGCCTTGGTAGGCAGTTGCCAGGGCCAGCTAGGTTTCAGGGTGCCGGCCATGGTAGACAGATGCCAGGGTCAGCCAGGGTTCTGGGTGCCATCCATGGTAGGTGGTTGCCAGGGCCAGCCAGGGTTCAGGGTGCAGTCTGTGCTAGGGGTGAGCCAAGGCAGGCCAATGTTCAGGGTGTGGGCCATGGTGGGTGGATATATGGAGAGCCAGTTTTCGGGTGTGGGCCACAGTAGTCAGGTATCAGGCCAGCAAGGGTTCAGGGTGCCAGCCTTGGTAGGCCAGTGCTAAGGCCAGCTAGGTTTCAGGGTGCTGGCCATGGTAGGCATGTGCAAGTGCCAACCAGGGTTCAGGGTGCAGACCACAGTAGGCTGGTGCCAGGGCCATCCAGGGTTTGGGTGCAGGTCATGGTATACAAGTCCCAGGGCAGGTCAGGGTTCAGGGTGCTGCCACAGTAGATGAGTGCCAAGGCCAGCCAGGATTCAGGGTGCAGGGCATGGTAGGTGGGTGCCAGTGCCAGCCAGGTTTCAGGGTGTCAGTCATGGTAGGCAGGTGCCAATGCCAGTCAGGGTTCAGGGTGACAGTCGTGGTAGACTGGTGCAAGGGCCAGCCTGGGTTCAGGATGCCGGCTATGGTAGGTAGATGCCTGGCCCAGCCAGGCTTCGAGGTGCGGGCCACATTAGGCAGGTACCCAGGCCAGCTAAGGTTCTGGGTACAGGCCACAGTAGGCAGGTGCCAGGGCCTGCCAGGGTTTGGGGTGCTGGTCATGGTAGGCAGATGCCAGGGCCAGCCAGGGTTCAGGTGCCAGCAACCATAGGTGGGTACCCAGGCCAGCCATGGTTCAGGATTTGGGCCATGGTATATGTGTGCCCAGGCCAGCCAAGGTTTGGGGTGTGGGCCACAGTAGGCAGATGCCAGGGCCAGCCAGGGTTTGAGGTGAAAGCTATGGTAGATGGGTGCCAGGGCTAGCCAGTGTTAGGGATGCCAGCCATGGTAGAAAGTTATCAGGGCCAGCCATGGTTGGGGGTCCCAGCCACAGTAGGTGGGTACCAGGGACAGCCTAGGTTTGGGGTGCCAGTCATGGTAGATGGGTGCCAGGGCCAGCCAGGGTTTGAGGTGCCCATCGTGCTAGGCAGGTGCCAGGGCCAGGCAAGGTTAGGGGTGCCAGGAACCATTGGCGGGTGCCAGGGCCAGGCAGGGATTTGGGTCCCGGGCTTGGTAGGTCCGTGCCAGGCCAGCCAGGTTTTTGAGTTGTCAGTCATGGAAGGCTGATGCCAGGGCCAGCCAGGTTTCAGTGTGCCATCCATGGTAGGCAGGTGACAATGTGAGACATGGTTTGTGGTGTGGGAGATGGTATATGGGTGCCATGGCCAGCCATGATTCGGGGTGCCAGCCTTGGTAGATTGGTGCCAGGTCCAGCCAGGGTTCAGAGTGCCTGTTGAGGTAGGCAGATACCAGGGCCAACCAGGGTTTGGGGTGCCGGGCACCTTAGTTAAGTGCCAGGCCAGGCAGGGTTCAGGGTCTCAGCCTTGGTAGGTGGGTGCCATGGCCAGCCAGGGTTCAGGGTGTCATCAGTGGTAGGTGGGTGCCAAGGCCAGCCAATTTTTGGGATACTGGCCACAGTAGGTGGGTGCCAGGGTCACCCAGGGTTCAAGGTGCCGGAGATGGTAGGTGGAACCCAGGGCCAGCCAGGGTTTGGGGTACCAGTCATAGTAGACTGGTGAAAGGGCCAGGCAGGGTTCAGGGTGCTGGCCTTCATAGGGGGGTGCCAAGGCCAGCCAGGTTTCAGGATGCCAGCATGGTAGGCAGGTGCCAGGTCCCACCATGGATTGGGGTGCTGACTGTGGTAGGCAGGTGCCAGGCTCAGCCAGGGTTCAAGCTGTGGACCACAGTAGGCTGGTGCCCAGGCCAGCTACGATTCGGGGTATGGGCCACTGTAGGTGGGTGCTAGGGCCAGCCAGGGCTCAGGGTGCTGGCTGTGGTAGGTAGGTTCCAAGACCAGCAGGGGTGCCTGCCATGGTAACAGGATGCCAAGGCAAGCCATGGTCAGGTTGCTGTCCATGTTAGGTGTGTGCCAGGGCCAGCCAGGTCTTCAGGGTTCTGGCTGTAGTAGGCAAGTGCCCGGGGACAGCTAGGATTCAGGGCGCTGGCTGTGTTAGGCAGGAGCCAGGGCCAGCCAGGGTTCAGGATGCAGGCCACAGTAGGTGTGTGCCCGGTCCAGCCATGGACCAGGGTGAAAGCCATGGTAGATTGCCTCCCAGGCAAGCCATGATTCAGGGTGCCTTCCATGGTATGCTGGTGTCAAGGCAAACCAGGTTTCAGGGTGCAGGCCATGGCAGACGAGTGCCAGGGCCAGCCTTGATTCAGGGTGTGGGCCATGGAAGATGGGTACAAGGGCCAGTCAGGTTTTCTGGTGTCAACCACGGAGGGTGGGTGGCAGGGCCAGCCAGAGTTCAGTGTGCTGGCCACAGTAGGCAGGAGCCAGGGCCAGCTAGTGTTCAGGGTCCTAGGCATGAAAGCTGGGCTCAAGTGCCAGCCTGTGTTCAGGGTGCAGGCCACAGTAGGCGGATGCCAGCAAGGGTTCAGGGTGCTGGCCTTGGTAGGTCAGTGCCAGCGCCAGTCAGGGTTCAGGGACCCAGCCATGTTAGGCAGGAGCCAGGGCCAGCCAGGGTTCAGGGTGCAGGCCACCATTGGCCGGTGCCAGGGCCAGCCAGGGTTCAGTGTGTGGACCAAAGTAGGTGGGTGCCAGGGTCAGCAATGGTGCAGGGTGCTGGCCACAGTGGGTGGGTGCCAGGGCCAACCAGGGTTTGGGGTGACAGCCACTGTAGGTGGGTACAAGGACCAGCCAGGGCTTGGGGTGTTGGTTGTGGTAGAGAGGTGCCAGGTCCAGCCATAGTTCTGGGTGCTGGCTGTGGTAAGTGGGTGCCAGGACCAGGCAGGTTTCAGGGTGCGAGCATTGGTAAGTGGGTGACAATGCCAGCCTGGTTTCAGGGTGCAGGCCCTGGTAGGTAGGCACCAGGGCCAGGCAGGTTTTGTGGTGCCCGCCATGGTAGGCAGGTCCCAGGACCAGCCATGGTTTGGGGTGTCGGCAACAGCAGGTGGGTGACCAACCTAGGTTTGCAGTGCCGGCTGCAGTAGGGGGGTGCCAGGCCACTCAGGGTTTCGGCTGCTGGCCTTGGTAGGCAGAGGTTTTGGATTGCCACCTGTTGTAGACTGGTGCCAGGGCAGGCAGTGTTCAGGGTGGTAGCCATAGTATGAGGGTGACAGGGATAGCCAGGGTTCAGGATGTGGGCCATGGTAGGTACATGCCAGGGCCACATGGGCTTTGGGGTGCGAGTCATGGTAGGAGAGTGTGAAGCCATCCAGGCTTTAGGGTACAGGCCATGGTCAGAGGGTTCCAGGGCTAGCCAAGGATTGGGGAGTGGGAGACAGTAGGTGGGTGTCAGGTCCAGACATGGTTCGGTTTGCTAGCCACAGCAAGCGGGAGTCCAGGCCAGCCATGGTTCGGGGTGCCAGCCTTGGTAGGTGGGTGCCACTGCCAGCCAGTTTTCAGGGTACCAGCAACAGTAAGTGGCTATCAGGGCCAGCCAGGGTTTGGGGTGCCAGATGTGGGAGGCATGTGACAGGGCCAGAGAGGTTTCAGGGTGCCTGCCACAGTAAGCAGGTGCAATGACCAGCCAATGTTTAGGGTGCCAGCCATTGTAGGTGCGGGCTTGGTCCAACCAGGGTTGGGGCTCTCGGCCATGGTAGGAGGGTGCCAGCACCAACCAGAGTTTGGGGTTCTGACCTTAGTAGTCAGGTGACATGGCCAGCCAGGGTTGGGGGTGCCGGCTGTGTTAGGCAGGTACCAGGGCCAGCCAGGGTTCAAGGTGCCAGCCACCATAGGTGGGTGTCAGGACCAGCCATAGTTCGGTGTGCTGGCCATTGTAGGCTGGTGCCACAGCCAGCCAGGTTTTGGGCTGCCAGCTGTGGTTGGAGGGTGCCAGAGCCAGTCAGGGTTCAGGATGCCAGCTGTGGTAGGCAGGTGCCATCGCTAGCAAGGTTTCAGGGTGCCAGCCTTGGTAGATGTGCGCCAGGGTCAGCCAGGGATCAGGGTGCCAGTGATGGTAGTCAGGTACCAGGGCCAGCCAGGGTTTGAGGTGCCATCCACTGTAGGCGGGTCCCAGGCCCAGCCAGTGTTCGTGGTGCCAGCAATGTTAGGCAGGTCCAGGGCTAGCCAGGGTTTGGGGTGGGGGTAACAATAGGCATGTGCCAGGGCCAACCTGTGTTCAGGGTACCAGCCATGGTAGGCAGATGCTAGGGCCAGCCATGGTTCAGGTGTTGTCCAGGGTAGGCAGGTGCCATGGCCAGCCATGTTTCAGGGTGCCAGCCATATTAGGTGGGTGCCAGGGCCAGCCAGGGTTCGGGAAGCTGACTGTGTTTGGTAGGATCTAGGTCCAGCCAGATTTTGGGGTACAGGCCACAGTATGCCTGTTCCAGGGCCAGCTGGGTTTGGTGTGTGGGTCTCTGTAGGTGGGTGTCAGGATCAGCAATGGCTCAGGGTGCTGGCCACGGTAGGAGGGTGCCAGGGCGAACTAGGGCTCAGGGTGTCAGCCACAGTAGGTGGGTACCAGACCAGCCAGGCTTTGGGGTGCCGGTCGTGGTAGGGAGGTGCCAGGGACAGCCAGGGTTTGGGGTGCAGGCCACAGTAGTTGGGTGGCAGGGCCTGCAATTGTTCAGGGTACAGGCCATAGGAGTCTGGTGTTAGGGCCAGCCAGGTTTTGGGGTGCTGGCAGTGGTAGGCTGGTCCCAGGGAAAGCCAGGATTTGGGTTGCCAGACATGGGAGATGGGTGCCAGGGCCAGCCATGGTTTGGGGTGCCAGCCATTGTAGCTGGGTGCCAGGTCCAGCCAGGGTTCATTGTGGTCATTGTGGTAGGCAGGTGCCAGGGTCAGCCAGGGCTCAGGATGCCAGTTGTGGTACGCAGGTGCCAGGGCCAGTCATAGTTCAGGGTCCCAGCCATGTTAGATGGGTGCAACAGCCAGCCATGGTCAGGGTGCTGGCCATGGTAGGCAAGTGCCAGAGCCAACCAGGGTTCAGAGTGCCAGCCACAGTAGGTGGGTGCCAGGGCTGCCAGTTGTCAGGGTGCCTGCTGTAGTAGGCAGGTACCAGGACCAGCAATGTTTTGGGGTCCCTGCCATGGTAGTTGTGTGCCCGGGCCAGCCAGGGTTCAGAATTTGGGCCACAGAATGCATATGTTCAAGCCAGCCATGGTTTGGCATGCTGGCCAGTGTAGGCGGGAGTACCAAGCAGACAAGTTTTGGGGTGCAGGACACAGTAGGTTGGTGCCTGGTCACCCAGTGTTTGGGGTGCAGGCCACATTAGGAGGGTGGCAGGGCCACCCAGGGTTCAGGCCACTGGCCACGGTAGGCAGGTGCAAGGGCCAGCCAGGGTTGGGTGCCGGCTGTGGTAGGTGGGTGCACAGGCCAGCCAGGGTTCAGGGTGCCTGCCAATGTAGGAGGTTGCCAGGGCCAGACATGGTTTGTGGTGTCAGCCACAGTAGGTGGGTGTCAGGGCCATCCATGGTTCAGGGTGCAGGCCACAGTAGGCAGGTGCCAGGGCCAACCAGGTTTCAGGTTATGGACCATGGTAGGCCAGTGGCAGGGCCAGCCTAGGTTAGGGGTGAGGGCCAAGGTAGGTGGGTTCCCTGGTCAGCCAGTGTTCAGAGTGCCTGCCACAGAAGTCTGGTTCCAGGACCAGCCAGGGATCAGTGTGCTGGCAATGGTAGGGTTGTGCCAGGGCCAGCCTTGCTTCAAGATGCCAGCCACAGTAGGCAGGTATCAAGGCCAGACAGGGTTTGGTGTGCGGGCCACGGTAGGTGGGTGCCAGGGTCACCCAGGGTTTGGGGTGTGGGTAACAGTAGGTCTGTGCCAGGTCCAGCCAGGTTCTGGGGTGCGAGCCCCAGTGTGCAGGTGCCAGGGCCATCCAGGGATCAGGGTTCCGGCTGTGGTAGGCAAGTGCCAGGGCCAGCCAGATTTCAGGGTGCTGGACCTTGTAGGTGGGTGCAACATCAGCCATGGTTCGGGGTGCTGGCCATGGTAGGCAAGTGCCAGGGCCAACCAGCATTTGGGGATGCCCACCGTGGTAGGCAGATGCCCAGCCCAGCCACAGTTTGGGGTACCTGCCACTCTAGGAGAATGCCCAGGACACCCAGTGTTCCAGGTGCCAGCCACAGTGTATGGGTGTCTGGACCAGCCAGGGTTCAAGGGGCTGCCCCCAGTAGTGGGTGGCTGTGCCAACCAGGGTTCAGTGTTTGGGCCATGGTTGTCAGGTGCTGAGTCAGCCAGGGTTTGGGGTACAGGACATTGTAGGCAGGTGCCCAGGCAGGAAAGAGTTCGGTGTGTGGGCCACGGTAGGTGGGTGCCAGGGACTGCTAGGATTCAGAGTGATGGCCACGGTAGGTGGGTACCTGGGCAATCCAAGGTTTGGAGTGCCGGCCGTGGTAGGCAGATTCCAGGGCCAGCCATGATTCAGGTGGCAGCTTGGTAGGTGGGTGCCAGGGCCAGCAAGGGTTCAGGGTGCCAGCCATATTAGGTGGGTTCTAGGTCCAGCCAGGGTTCAGATGATAGCCTTGGTAGGCGAGTTCCAGGGCCAGGCAGGGTTCACATGCTGGATGTGGTAAGCCTGTGCCTGGCCAGCCAGAGTTCTGGGTATGGGTCATGGTAGGCGAGTGCCAGGGCCAGCGAGGGGTGCCAGCCATGGTAGGTAGGTGCCATGACCATCCAGGATTCAGGGTGCTGGCCACCTTAGCCTGGTGCCAGGGCCAGCCAGAATTTGGGGTGCTGGCCAAGGTTGCAGGTGCCAAGGCCAGCCAGGGTTCATGATGTGGGCCGTGGTAGGTGGGTGTCAGTGGCAGCCAGGGTTTGGGGTTCTGGCTGTGGTAGGTGGGTGCAAGGGCCCACCAAGTTTCAGGGTGCCAGCTATGGTAGGCAGGTGCCAGGGCCAGCCAGGGCTTGGGGTGCCAGCATTGGTAGGTGGATGTCCGGGCCAGCCAGGGTATGGGACTTGGGTCACAGTAGGCATATGTTCAAGCCAGCCATGGTTTGACATGCCTGCCAATGTTTGTGGGTGCATGGACTAGCCAAGTTTCAGGGTGCAGGCTACAGTAGGCAGGTGCCAGTCCACCCAGTGTTTGGGGTGCAGGCCTCTATATGTTGGTGCTATGGCCAGCCAGAGATGGTGTGCGGGCCATGGTAGGTTGGTCCCAGGGCCATCCATGGTTTGGGGTGGGGGTGGACATAGGGTGTGCCAGGGCCAGTCAGGGTTTGGGGTGTGGGCCATAGTAAGTGAGTGCCAGGGCCAGCCAGGGTTCAGGGTGCTGACCACAGTAGGTGGGTGCCAGGACCACCCAGGGTTCTGGGTGTGGGCCATGGTAGGTGGGTGCCAGGGACAGCCAGAGTTTGGGGTGCAGGCCATGGTAGGCACATGCTCAGGCTAGCCAGGGTTTGGGTGCTGGCCATTGTAGGAGGGTGCCAGGGCCAGGCATGGTTTGAGGTGCTGGCCACAGAAGGCAGGTGTCAGGGCCAGCCAGGTCTCGGGGAGCAGGCCATGGTAGGTGGGTGTCAGGGCCACCCAGGGTTTGGGTCCTGGCCATGTTAGGTGTGTGACAGGGTCAGCCAGGTTTTGGGGTGCTGGCCATCATAGGCAGATGCCAGGGCCAGCCAGCATTAAGGGTGTGGGCCACATAGGCTGGTGCCAGGGCAAGGCAGTGTTTGGTGTGCTGGCTGTGGTAGGCGGGTGCCAGGGCCAGTCAGGGTTTGGGGTGCCAGCAACGGTATGTGAGTGCTAGGTCCAGCAAGTGTTCAGGGTGCCCTTTGTGGTAGGTGTGTGTAATGGCCAGCCAGGGTTTGGGCTGCCAGCCATAGTAGGTGAGTTCCAGGGCCAGCCAGCATTTGAAGGTGCCCACCGCAGTAGGTGGATACCTGGGCCAGCCACAGTTCAGGGTGCTGGCCACTGTATGTGAATGCCCAGGACAGCCTGTGTTCCAGGTTCCAGCCATGGTACGTGGGTGTCCAGGCCAGCCAGGGTTCAAGGGACCAGCCCCGGTAGTGGGTGCCTGGGGCCAGCCAGGTTTGGGGTTGTGGCCCACAGTTGTTGAGTGCCTGGGCCAGCCAGAGTTTGTGGTGTGGTATATTGTAGGCATGTGCCTGGGCAGGCAAGTGTTCAGTGTGCGTGCCATGGTAGGCGGGTGCCTGGACTAATAGGGTTCAGATTCCTGGCCATGGGTGGCCTGTGCCAGGGCTAGCCTGGGTTCTGGGTGCTGGCCATGGTAGGCAGGTGCCATGGTTATCCAAGACTCAAGGTGCTGGCCACCTTAGGCTGGTGCCAGGGTTTGAGGGGCTGGCCATGGCAGGTGCCTGTCAGGGCCAGCCAAGGTTCAGGGTACGGGCTACAATAGGTGAATGTCAGGCCATTCAGGGTTCAGGGTTCCAGCTGTGGTAGATGGGTGCAAGAGCCAGCCAGGTTTCAGGGTGCCAGCTGTGATAGGGGTGTGCCAGGGCCATCCAGGGTTTGGGGTCCAGTGGTGGTAGGTGGGTGCCAGGGCTAGCCAGGGTTCAGGGTGCTGGCCACAGTAGGCAGGTACCAGTTCCAGCCAGGGTTCAGGGTGCCGGCCATGGTAGGCAGCTGTCAGGGCCAGCCTGGATTCAGTGTGTGGGCCACCATAGGCAGGTGCCAATGCCAGTCTGGGTTTGGGGTATGGGCCATGGTATACAAATGCCAGGACCAGCCAGGGTTCAAGGTGCCAGCTGAGGTAGACAGATGCCAGAGACAGCCAGGGTTCAGGGTGTCATCCAGGGTAGGCAGATATCAGGGCCAGCCAGCATTCAAGGTGTGGGCCATAGTAGGCCGGTGGCAGGGCCAGCCAGGGTTCTGGGTGCTGGAGGTGGTATGCAGGTGCCCGGATCAGCCAGGGTTTGGGGTGCTGGCCAGTGTAGGTGATTGCTTAGGCAAGCCAGGTTTCAGGATGCTGGCCATGGTAGGTGGGTGCCCAGGCCAGCCAGAGTTTGGAGTTTGGGACACGGTAGGCATATGTTCAGGCCAGCCATGGTTCAGGGTTCTGGCCAGTGTAGGCAGGTGCCCTGGCCAGCCAAGTTTCAGGGTGCGGCCCATGGTAGGCAGTTGCCCAAGCCAGCTAATGTTTGGGGTGAGGGCCATGGTAGACTGGTGCCATGGCCAGCCATGGTTCAGGTTGCAGGCCATGGTAGGCGGGTGCCACGGGTATCCATGTTACAGAGTGGGGGCCTTGGTAGTGGGGTCTCAGCTCTAGCCAGGCTTCAGGGTGCTGTTTACCATAGGCGGGTTCCAGGGCAAGTCAGGGTTTGAGGTATCAGCCACAGTATGCAGGTGCAAGGGCCAGCCAGGGTTCAGGGTGCAGGCCACAGTAGGCAGGTACCAGCTTCAACCAGAGTTAGCGGTGCCAGCCATGGTAGGCGGGTGCCTGGGCCAGCCAGGGTTCAGGGTGCTGGCAATGGTATGAGGGTGCTAGGGCCAGAAATGCTTCAGGGTGTCAGCCACAGTAGGCAGGTTTCAGGGCCAGCCACATTCATGGTGCTGGCCACTATAGGCCAATGCCAGGGCCAGCCAGGGTTTGATTGCCGGTCATGGTAGGAGAGTGCCAAGGCCAGACATGTTTTGGGGTGCCTGCCAAGGTAGGTGGGTGCCAGGGCCAGCCAGGATTTGGAGTGTGGGCCACCAGAGGTGGATGCCAGGGCCAGCCAGTGTTCAGTGTGTGGGCCACAGTATGCCGGTGCCAGGGCCAGCAAGGATTTGGGTCATGGCCATAGTAGGCTTGTGCCTGGGCCATCCAGTGTTCGGGGTGTGGGCCACAGCAGGTGGATGCTTGTGCCATCCATCGTTCAGTGTGCTAGCCAATGTAGGTGAGTGGCAAGGCCAGCCAAGTTTCTGAGTTTGGGCCACAGTAGGCGGGTGCCAAGGCCAGCCAGGGTTTGGAATGCATGCCATGGTGGGTGGATGTCTGGGCCAGCCATGGTTCATGGTGTGGGCAGTGGAAGGCAGGTGCCCAGGCCAACCAGGGCTTGGGGTTTGGGCCACGGTTGGCCATTGCCATGGCCCCCAGTGTTGGGGTGCTGGCCATGGTAGGTGGGTGACAGTTCCAGCCAGGGTATGGAGTAGGGGCTGTGGTAGCCAGGTGCCAGAGCTAGCCAGGGATTGTAGTGCAGGCCACCATAGATGGCTGCCAGAGCCAGCCAGAGTTCAGGGTGCCAGCCACAGTAGGTGAGTTCCAGGGCCAGCCAGGGTTTGGGGTACTGGACATGGTAGGTGGGTGCCAGGGTCAGCCAGGGTTTGGGGTGCAGGCCACAGTAGGCAGGTGCCAGGGCCAGCTAGGGTTCGGGTTGCTGGCCGTTGTAGGCAGGTGTCTGAACCAGCCAGGGTTCAGGGTGCCAGCTGTGGTAGATGGGAGCCCAGGCCAGCCAGGGTCTGGGGTGCTGGCCACAGTACACACATGACTGAGCCAATCAGGGTTCAGGGTGCCGGCCACAGGAGGTGGGGATCTGGGCCAGCAGGGTTCAGTGTGCTGGCCACAGTATGAAGGTGCCTGGGCAGGGCATGGCTTGGGGTGCAAGCCATGGAAGGCCAATGCCAGGGCCAGCCAGGTTTTGCAGTATGGGCCACAGTAGGTGGTCCTCAGGCCAACCGGGGCTCGGGGTTCTGGTTCTGGTAGTTGGGTGAATGGTAGAGCCAGGGTTCGGTGTGCCAGTCATGGTAGTTAGGTGCCAAGGACAGACAGGGTTTGGGGTGCGTGGCACAGTAGGCAAGTGCCAGGGCCAGCCAGCATTCGTTGGTGCCTGCCGTGGTGGGCACATGTGTGGGCCAGCCATGGTTCTGGGTGTCAGCCACTGTACACAGATGCCCAGGACAGCCAGTGTTCCAGATGCCAGCCATGGTACACAGGTGACCGGACCAGCCAGGGTTCATGGTGCCAGCCATGGTAAGTGGGTATCTGGGCCAGCCAGTGCTAAGTGTGCTGGCCACAGTATGAGGGTGCCTGGGCCAACCATGTTTTGGGGTGCAGGATATTGTAGGCAGGTGTCTGGGCAGGCAAGGGTTCAGTGTGTGGACCACGGTAAGTAGATGCCTGAGCCAGCCAGGGTTGGGGGTTCTGGCCAACATAGGCAGGGGACTGGGCCTTCCAGTTTTCAGGGTGCCAGCCATGGTAGGTGAGTGCCTGGGCCAACAAGGGTTCAGGGTACACGCCGTGGTAGGCAGTTTCAGGACCTGCCAGGGTTCAGGTGCTGGCCTTGGTAGGGGAGTGCCACAGACAGGCATGGTTCAGGTGCTAAACATGGTAGGCCTGTGCAAGGACCAGGCAGGGTTCAGGGTGTGGGCCACAGTAGGTGGGTGCCATGACAAGCCAGGGTTGTGGGTGCTGTCAATTGTAGGCAGGTGCCAGGACCAGGCATGGTTCAGTTGCCAGCCATGGTTGGCAGGTGCCATGGCCATCCAGGGTTCGGGATGCTGGCCATGTTAGGCTGGTGAGAGGGCCAGCCAGGGTTGAGGTTCTGGCCATGATAGGCAGGTGCCAAGGCCAGCCAGGGGTCAGGGTGTGGGCCATGGTAGGTGGTTGTCAGGTCCAGCCAGCATTCAGGGTTCTGGCCATTGAAGGTGGGTTCAAGTGCCAGCCAGGTTTTGGGGTGCCAGCTGTGGTAGGCAGGTGCCAGGGCCAGCCAGAGTTGGGGGTGCCAGTGGTGGTAGGTGGGTGCCCAAGCCAGCCAGGGTTCAGAGTGCTGGCCACAGCTGGTGGGTGCCCAGGAGAGCCAGGGTTCAGGATTTGGGGCATGATAGGCATATGTTCAGGCCAGCCATGATTTGGCATGCTGGCCAAAGTAGGCAAGTACACAGGCTAGCCAAATTTTTGGGTGCGGGCCACAGTAGGCAGGTGCTCAGGCCACCCAGTGTTTGGGTTTGGGGCCATTGTATGCTGGTGCCATGGCCAGCCAGGGTTAAGGGTGTGGGCCATGGTAGGCAGAAGCCAGGGCCATCCATGGTAAGGGGTGTGGTAGGTGGTACATGGGTGCCAGGGCCAGCCAGGTTTTGGGGTGAAGTCCACCAGAGGAGGGTGACAGGGCCAGCCAGCATTCAGAGTGTAGGCCAGTGCCAGTGCCAGGCATGTTTCAGGGTGCCGGCCATAGTAGGTGGGTGCCAGGGCCAGCAAGGGTTCAAGGTCCTGGCGTTGGTGGGCAGGTGCCAGGCCCAGGTATGGTTCAGGATGGCAGCCATGGTAGGAGGATGACATGGCCAGCCATGGTTCAGGATGCTCACCACGGTAGGTGGGTGCCATGGTCAGCCAGGGTTCATGGTGCAGGCAATGGTAGGCAGGAGCCAGGACCATTCATGATATGGGGTGGGGGAGGTTGGAAGGGGGAGCCAGGGCCAGCCAGGGTTTGGGATGTGAGCCACTGCAGGAGGGTGCCAGGGCCAGCCAGTACTTGGGATGCCCACCATGGTAGGTAGATTCCCAGGCCAGCTACAGTTTGGGGTACTGGCCCTTGTAGGTGGATGCCAGGGCCAGCCAGTGCTTGGGGTGCAGGCCATGGTAGGTTGATGACAGGGCCAGCCATGGGTCAGGCTGCCAATTGTGGTAGGTGAGTGACAGGGCCAGCCAGGTGTCAGGGTGCTGGCCATGGTAGGTGGGTGCCAGGGCCAGCAAGCATTCAGTGTGCTGGCAGTGGTAGCCAGGTGCCAGGGCCTGCCAGCACCTGCCCCAGTCACCCAACTAGAGTCTGAAACCCCAAACCCTGGCTAGCCCAGGCACCCAACTACTGTGGCCCACACCCTGAAATCTTGCCTGCCTGGGCACCTGCCTACCATGTACAGCACACAGAACCCTGGCTGGCCCAGGCACTTGACAACCGTGGCCCATACCCCAAACCCTGCTGGATGGCCTGGTCACCCACTACTCTGGCTGGCCCCCTGAGCCCTGGCTGGCCTGGTCACCTACAAACCATGGCCAGCACCTGGAAGAGTGCCAGCAGCTGGCCATGATAGGTGGATGCCCAGGGAAGCCACAGTGCAGGTTGCCGGCCACTGTAGTTGGGTGCCTGCAACAGCCACTCTTCCAGTTGCCAGCCATGGTATATGGGTGACTGGGCCAGCCAGGGTTCGGGGTATGGGCCACAGTTGTCAGGTGCCTGGGCCAGCCAGGGTTCTGTGTGCTGTACATGGTAGGCAGGTGCCCAGGCAGGCAAGGTTTTGGGGTGCAGGCCACAATAGGTGAGTGCCCAAGCTAGCCAGGGTTTGGGGTTCCAGACACTGTAGATGGGTGACTGGGGCAGCCAGTGTTTGGGGTCCCAACCATGTGAGTCAGTTGCCAGGGCCAGCCAGGGTTCATGGTGCTGGCCTCATTAGGCATGTTGCAGGGCCAGCCAGGGCTCAGGATGATAGGTGGGTGACATGGACAGACATGGTTCAGGATGCCAGCTATGGTAGGCAGGTGGCATGGCCAGCCATGGGTCAGGATGCTGGCCATGGTAGGCAGGTTCCAATGCTCACCAGTGTTAAGTATGCCAGCCAGGTAAGTGGGTGCCAGGGCCACCCAGGGTTTGGCTGCTGGCCATGGTAAGTGTGTGCCAGGAAAGATAGGGTTCAGTGGGCTGGCCACGCTAGGGTGGTGCCAGGTCCAGCCAGGGATCAGTGTGCCATTCCAGTCACACTTCAGGGTGAGGGCTGTGGTGGGAAGTGGTCAGGTACAGGAAGGTTTCAGGGTGCCAGCCATGGTAGGTGGTTGTCAGGTCCAGCCAGGGTTCAGGGTGCTGGCCATAGTAGGCGAGTGTCTGGGCAGCCAGCGTTCAAGGTGCCAGCCATGGTAGTTGTGTGCCCTGGCCAGCCAGGATTTGGGATGCTGGCCATGGTATGCGGGTGCCCAGGTGAGCCAGGGTTCATGGTGCTGGCCATGGTAGGTGGGTGCCTGGCCAGCTAGGGCTGGTGATGCTGGCCACAGTAGGCTCTTGCCCAGTCCAGCAAGGGTTTGGCATACTGGCCACAGAAGTTGGATGCCAGGGCCAACCAGGTTTCCGGGTGATGGCCACAGTAGGCATGTGCCAGGGCCAGTCATGGTTCAGGGTGTGGGACATGGTAGGTGGGGTCAGGGCCAGCCATGGTTCAGGGTGTGGGACATGTAGGTGGGGTCAGGGTCAGCCATATTTTGGGGTTCAGGCCATTGTAGGCAGGTGCCAGGGCCAGCCAGTTTTCAGGGTGCCAGCTGTGGTAGGCAGGTCCAGGACCATCCAGGGGTTGGGGTGCCAGTTGTGGTAGCCAGGTGCCAGGGCCTGCCAGGGTTCGGGGTGCCAGCCAATGTAAGTGAGTTCCAGGGCCAGCCAACATTTGAGGTGCCAGCCATGGTAGGCAGATGCCTAGGCAAGCCACAGTTCGGGTTGCCAGTCACTGTAGGCAGGTGCCAGGGACAGCTGCTCTTCCAGGTGCTGGCCACGGTTTGTGGGTGACCAGGCCAGCCAGGGCTCAGGGGGCCAGCCAGAGTAGTGGGTGAACAGGCCATCCAGGGTTTGGGGTATGGGCCACGGTTGTCAAGTGCCTGGGCCAGCCAGGGTTCTGTGTGCTGTACATGGTAGGCAGGTGCCCAGGCAGGCAAGATTTCAGGGTGTGGGCCACAGTAGTTGGGTGCCTGGGCTAGCCAGGGTTTGGGGTTTCAGACTCTGTAGTTGGGTGACTGGGGCAGGCAGGGTTTGGGGTGCTGACCATGGTAGGCAGGTGCCCAGGCCATCCTGGGTTTGGGTGCTGGCCCTGGTAGGTTGGAGCCAGGGCCAGCCAGTGTTCAGGTACCAGCATTGGTAGGTGGGTGCCAGGGCCAGCCAGGGTTCAGTGTGCTGGCCACGGTGGGGGGAGGTGCCAGGGCCAGCTATGTTTTGGGTTTCCACCCACAGCAGTTGGGTGCCAGGCTAGCCAGTGTTTGGGGTGCTGGCCACATGAATCAGTTGCCAGGGCAAGCCAGGGTTAGTGATGCTGGCCCGGTTAAGCATGTTCCAGGGCCAGCTAGCTTTCAGGATGCCAGCCAGCCATGGTTCGGGATTCTGGCCAGGGTAGGTGGGTTCCAAGTCTCACCAGGGTTCAAGGGGCCAGCCATAGTAGGCAGGTGAACATGCTAGCCAGGGTTCAGGGGCCGACCCCAGTAGTAGGTGCCTGGGCCCTCCAGTGTTAGGGATTTGGACCATGGTTTTCAGGTGCTCGGGCCAGTCAGGGTTCAGGATGCAGGACTTTGTAAGTGGGTGCCCTGGCAGGCAAGGGTTGGTGCGTGGGCTGCAGTAGGTGGGTGCCTGGGCCAGCCAGTGTTCTTGGTGGTGGCCACGGTAGGTGGGTGCCAGAGCCATCCAGGGTTCGAGGTGCCAGCCATGGTAGGCAGGTTCCAGGGCCAGCCAGGTTTCAAGTGCCAGCCTTGGTAGGCAAGTGCCAGGGCCAGGCAGGGTTCAGGTGCTGGATGTGTTAGGCCTGTGCCAGAGGCAGCCAGAGTTCAGGGTGTGGGCCATGGTAGGCCAGTGCCAGGGACGGCAAGGGTTTGGGGTGCAGGCCACATTAAGCAGGTTCCAGGGCCAGCCAGTGTTTGGGGTGTGGGCTGTGGTAGGCGGTTCCAGGGCCAGCCAGGGTTCAGGCTGCTGACTGTGGTAGGATGGTGCCAAGGCCAGCCAGGTTTCAGGGTGCCAGTCATGGTAGGCAGGTGACCAGGCCAGCCAGCATTTGGTGTGCCAGCCAAGGTACACAGGTGCCCAGGGCATCCATGGTTTGGGGAGCCAGCCATGGTAGGCAGGTGCGCAGTCCAGGCAGGGTTTGGGGTGCCAGCCAATGTGGGCAGGTGGCAGGGCCAGCCAAGTTTCAGGGTATGGGCCAAGGTAGGAGGGTGCCCGCGCCAGACAATTTTCAGGATGCCGGCCATGGTAGGCCAGTGCCTGGGCCAGCCAGTGTTCAGGGTGCTGACCATGGAAGTCTGGTGCCAGGGCCAGCCATTGTTCAAGGTGCTGGTGACAGGAGGCGGGTTTCAGTGCCAGCCAGAGTTATGTGTGCAGACATGGTAGGTGGGTGCCAGGGACAGCCATGGTTTGGGCTGCTGGCCATGGTAGGTGGGTGCCAGGTGCCAGGGCCAGCCAGGTTTTGGGGTTCCAGCTGTGGTAAGCTGGTGCCAGGGCCAGCCAGGTTTCTGGGTGCCAGAAATGGTAGGTGGGTGCCAGGGCCAGCAAGGGTTCAGGGTGCCAGCTGTGGTAGGTGGGTGCCAGGGCCAGCAAGGGTTCAGGGTGCAGGCCACGGTAGTCTGGTGCCTGGGCCAGCCAGAGTTCAGGCTTCCAGCCATGGTTTGCAGGTGACTGGGCCAGACAGTGTTCGGAGCGCTGGCCACAGTATGAGGGTGACTACAAGTGCTGGAGACGTCTATTGAATATACCATGGACTGCCAAAAGAAACAACAGATCTGTCCTAGAAGAGGTACAACCAGAGTGCTCCTTGGAAGCAAAAATGGCCAAACTGCGTCTTACATATTTCGGACATATAGTCAGGAGAGAACAATCCCTGGAGAAGGACATCATGTTTGGAAGAGTGGCAGGTCAACGGAAAAGAGGAAAACCCTCCACCAGATGGATTAACACAGTGTCTGCAACAATG